>PVJX010013612.1:0-46981 GCA_004027295.1 Dolichotis patagonum | reverse complement strand
GTAGCTTTTGATCACAGTTTGTATAATTACTGATACTCTAAAATGGTAACGTTGGCGGAGGAAATGAAGCATACCGTACAGGTTATTGTTCCTCAGCCTGCACAGACACTACACTCTGCTACAGGCAGCATGCAGTACGTCTACAGCTGGATGGTGACAGGCAGGGCAAGGAGGTCCAGGCTGCTGTTGACCGCTGACCTCCCTGTGCAGGCTTGGCTGCTTGCAACTGGGTAGTTTTGGGAGTCAGTCTTGATCATAACTATCAGGAGGCTTCAATTTGGTGCAGGTGAGATCACTGTCTATGGCAGAATTTTTTGTGCTTACTTCTAAATACATAGTTGGTTTGCCTCAAATAATTATGCCAGTAAACACTGCTTCACGACTTAGTGGCTCCCTCTTAGCCTTTATGGAAAGAAGACTTGAAATCAAACATTGGGATCTTTATTATAATGACATTTCTGTGAGGTAGCTTCATCTTGAACATGAGTCTTACAACCTGAATATAGAGTTATACTATAAACTGGTTGGTGATACTGTTTTGTACACAGTAAACTTTTTTAAAAGATTTGTATTTTTTTTATTTTAAAGAGAATAAAACAAAAAGCAGAACAAAGCAAAACAGAACCGAACAATGCAAGCAACACAGCACTTCACAAGACAACCGGATGTCAACAGTAGCTACCATAATGTCTCTTTTCTTTGAAATAGTTGAGCATGGCTTCAAATACAATAATATCAAACATCAGGCAAAAGACAAGCATGTCTATTATCACCACTCTTATTCAACATAGTACTAGAATTACTAGCCAGAGCAATTAGACAAGAGAGAGAAATAAAAGGAGTAAGGATAGGAAAAGAGGAAGTTAAATTATCATTATTTGCTGATGACATGAAACTCTACACAGAAGAACCCTAAAACTCCATTGAAAGACTCCTAAGTATAATAAATAAATTCAGTAATGTAGCTAGATAAAAAGTCAACACTCAAAAATCAATAGCATTACTATACACTAACAACAAAACCACTGAGAGAGAAATAAGATAAGCCACACCCTTCACAATAGCATCCAAAAAATGAAAGTTAGGGATCAATCTAACCAAAGAAGTAAAAGATCTATTCAGGGAAAATTATAATACCCTGAAAAAAGATATCAAAGAGGACCTCAGAAAATGGAAAGACATCACTTGTTCATGGATAGGAAGAACAAACATTGTGAAAATGGCCAATCTCCCAAAACTGTTACACAGATTTAATGCAGTCTCAATCAAAATCCACTAGCATACCTCATAGATCTAGAGAAACCACTCCCAAAATTCATCTGGAACCAGAAGAGACCTAGAATAGCAAAGGCAATTCTAAGCAACAAAGGCAGGGCAGGAGGCATCACAATCCCTGACTTGAAGTTATACTACAAAGTTACTGTAATAAAATCAACATGGTAATAAAATCAACATGGAATAAAAACAGACATGAAGATCAATGTAATAGATTAGAAGATATAACTACAACTACAAACACACTCAGCCACCTTATCTTTGATAAAGGGGCCAAACTCATTCACTGGAAGAAAGATAGTCTCTTTAATAAATGGTCCTGGAAAAATTGGCTATCCATATGCCAAAAACTAAAACTAGACCCATGCCTATCACCATGTACTAAACTAAAATATAAATTGATCAAAGATCTAAATATTAAAACAGAAACACTAAATCTGCTGCAAGACAAATTAGGCAAAAATATTGAAGACACAGAGGTACGTAGAGAATTCATGAACAAGAATTAATCAGCATGGAAAATACTTCCCAGAATCAATAACTGGGATCACATCTTATTGAAGAGTTTCTACATGTCAAAAGAAATCTCCAGCATAGTGAAAATAGAACCCACAAATTGGGAAAAAATCTTAGTGAACTGTCCCTTAGATAAAGCACTTCTATCTAGAACATGTAAAGAATTAAGAAAAATTAGACCCCCAAAATTCAAAGACCCAATCCAAAAAGGGCATCTGAGATGAATACATAGTTCTCAGATGAAGAAATACAAATGTCAAATAAATACATGAAAAAATGTTCAGCATCATTGGTCCTTAGAGAAATGCAAATTAAAACCACACTGAGATTCCATCTCACTCCACAAAGAATGGCCAGAATCAAAAAAACTACTAAGCTGGAGAGGCTACAGGGGAAAAAGGAACTCTTGTGCACTGTTGGTGGGAGTGTAGACTGGTGCAACCACTGTGGAGGTCAGTCTGGAGATTCCTCAAAAAGCTGGGATTAGAAATCCCATTTGACCCAGATATTCCACTTCTGAGCATATTCCCAGATGAACTGAAAACATCATACCACAGTGATATATGTGCACCCATGTTTATAGCAGCACAATTTGTAATAGCCAGATCTTGGAAACAGCCTAAGTGCCCATCAACTGCAGGAATGGATAAAAAAGTTGTGGGATTTTTATACAATGGAGTACTACTCAGCTATAAAGAATGATCACATTGAGATATTTATAAATAAATGGATGCAACTTGAGACCATACTCATAAGCAAAATAAATCAAACTAACACGTATAAATACCATATAGTCTCCCTAGTGTGAGAAATGGTAAGAGTACATAAGATTTTAAGGTAATCATGGTTTCCCATTAAATTGCTTTGAAGTCCTATAATATTTTCATTCATTGGTTGGAATGGTTTTATTCTGTTTTGTTTTAGTATGTGTGATGGTAGCAACAGCTACTTTGAAGAAAACAAGACATTATGGCAGCCACTGCTGATTTACTGCCATCTTGCTTTGAAGTCCTACCATGCTTTTGTTCTGTTTTGATTGGTTCTATCCTGTTGTGTCTTATTAGATTTTATTATGTGTGATGGTATAAACAATTTTTTAAGAAAAAGGAGGTATTATAGTTGTCACTGTTCATTTTCTGTCATTTGGTTTTGAATGTCCTGTAATACTTTCATTCTCTTGAATGGTTTTATACTATTTTGTTGTGTTTGATACACAGTAAATTTTTGAAGGAGTATCATAATACATTTCCTGTGTGAAGCTGTTGGTGTCAGAAAAAAAAGGCAGTTTGTTTTCAACATGCTTCATGTTTAGAATAGCAGAGCATTTTGTAATTTAGAACAAAGGCATGCTCCCTCTAGTAGTTTCTGATATCAAGTTTAGCGTATAAATTTGCCTTGAGACATGCCTGCAATAAAAATTACAGCTTGTCTGATTCGGTGTCATTCCATTACAGCACACAAAGATAGCACGCAAGGTGACAAAATAAAAGGATTGAAGCAAAATGAAGGGAGCGCAGACAGCTTATTATAGAGAAGGCAGGCTGCTGGAGGAGCCCAGCATGGAGAGGTAGTGCAGACTCTAAGTGGTCATTGTGGGTTTTCTCATGCTAATGAGATTTTAGAGCAAGAACATGAGAAGTGCTATGGTCTATATTATGAAATGTAGTCGCTTATCCTATAAACTGTAATCTTTAGAAAACTGCATCTGAAGGTCAAAGATGAATGGATGTTATTTAGACATGACCATTTTTTAAAATTACAACAACTATTCTAGAATCACTCATAAGCATCTAGCACATACATTAATTTCATCTGCAAAAATAGACTTTTCTTTGTTTAAAATAGGCAACCTATTTCCAGGCAACAGAAGGAAGAAATATAGGACATTTTGAAGTAGCGTTATCTGTGAATACACTGAGATTAATATATTTCATTTTTCTTTCTAACCACCTAACCCACACATACTCAGACAAAACTCAGAGAATTCTCATTTGGTGCCTTTATTAGACCTGACCCCATGTCCAATCCCACACACTCACTCTTCACACAGACTCAGAATCAAAGGTCTAGAGCCACAGTTGGTGAATAATAAAGCAAAGGCCTTGCCACTCCAATCAGCCTTGTTTTTTCAACATCCTACCGAGGTTCTTTTTATTCTCCTACTGGTTTCCTGTCAAGCTAACATGAAACATTGAATACTAAACAATACCGAGGGAGGATAGCTATGTTTTAATTGGTATTGACATGAGCACTGTAAACAAAAAGAAAATGCAAATTAGGACAGTGCTGCAAGAATAAATTTTAGTCATTTATGGGGACCTAGGTTGATTTCAAGCTCCATGAGAAAAATAAACACATAAAACACCTTCAGGCACTTTATATTAATTTTGATATATGTGATAGCCTGATTTAGGTATAACAACAATTACTTCGATTTTGGTTAAGTTAGTTCCATTTTTTTCATTTGTGGCACAGGTGATTGAACTCAGAACACTGGGCTTTAACCTCGGCCTTTTTTGTTTTTAATTTTAGACTATCTTGTCAAGTTGCCCGGAGTGACTTCAAACTTGTGATCTTCCTGCCTCAGCCTTCTGAGTAACTGCTATTACAGGTATGAACCATGATACCTGGCTTTAGATTCTACGTGAGTGTCAGGCTGCCCTGTTACTGTGAGCTGAGTGATGCTGGCTACCACTGTGACTCTGAGAAGGCTCAGCCCTGGATAGAGAGGAAGGAAACTGTCTGACGGCAACTGACCAAGTTACCTGATTCATGAAGATTATGATGATGATGATGATGATGATGGTGACTATTTGTTCTCTGCTGTCTTGTTCACTAATTTCTAACAAAATTATTTTTCTGAAACTCATTTTCCCTGCAGAGGCAAGGTAGTCTTTTATAGGTATTGCTGAAGAGGAGAATCATGCATTGAAATAGAATTAAATAATCTCTGATTTCCCTTCCAACTAGAATGTTATGTGAGTTTATACCAATAAAATTAAGTTACAATGTGCTAAAATGTTTATATTTCTAAAACCATTCACTAGTTTTAAAAATCCAATGCCTAATCTCTCTGCAGTGGATTTTCACTCATATTTTCCTATAATAAGGGCAGATGTTATCTACATAAAATTTCAGGGAACTTTTATGAACTGTCACATTTCCAGTGTCATCCTTTTAAAAATAAATGATCCTGTTTGTGATCCATGCTCACCAAGTGAGCATGAGATTTCAGTGCTGCCACTGCGAATTGTGAGTCTGGTCCCATTGCCATCGACTCAGGTTATTACATCAGCAGGGACTGTGGGGATGGGTGGAAAGAGAGATGAAATGTGGCTGATGGGGTTGGTACTAGGTAATTCAGCAAAGGAGCTGAGAGTGGAAAACAGACACACTGGGGTGTACGGCAAGCTTCCTCCAACTCCACCCAGACCTTCTCTCCCCAGTTGCTCCCGCTGATGCTGATGGATCCATCACCACTGCACAGAGGCTGCTGCAGCCTCAGGGGTCTGCACAGGGACAATGACCACCAGGGAGAGCTGCTGGGGCCTCTGCTGCCCAGGGCTGTGCTGCTCTTAGCTGTGAGGCCAAGAGTTCTGAGGCAGGGTGTTCAGAAAAAAAAAAAATGACCCAGTGCTTAAACAGGACAACTAGCCTGGCACAGAGTGAGAACTGTCACTTGGACACGAGAAGCGAGGGACAGTGTCAGGAAACAGATTAGGGTGTTGTGATAAAGGCCACCTGGCCTCTGTGGTGTCCTGCAAATGTCCTGTCCTGGGTGAACTTTTAGTTTCTAGAGGCATGGGTTTTGAAGACATAAAAGTTTAACTTGAGTTTCAATGGTTGAACAACCATTTAAGTTTCTCCAAATTGAAGTTTTTTCTCTATGAAGTAGGGGCCAATGCTTTTATAATAGGGTATCTGGTGGCTGAATTAGATATTAATGTAAGACACTTTACTTAGTAATCAGCTTTTTGAAAGTGTTCATTACTAGTAGTTACAATTGCAGGTTTTATATTATTATTATTGTTACGCTTTTCCCCATGATGGTCTCTGGAATTGCTGTTACTTTCTTTCTCCATCAATTAGATTCATTCTCAATCTATTGCTGTCTGTTACCTCTGGCTTTTCATTCCATTGTGTCCTTGGTCTTTTGTGGAAACAGCCTTGTCATTTTTACCTACACTATTGTTTCTTTTTTTCCATTCAAATAATATTTCTCTATATATTTACCTACCTTGAAATTAAATGTATCACACATTTAACCTGGGGATTATTGTCATCCCATGGATATCCAAGATTTAAACCCTATAAGACATATTGACACAGTTAATAGAGTGCCAGTCATCAACTGATGTGGGAATTATTGATGCCCCTAAGTATTGGGGTCTCCCCACTCGCAAATCAGTATATCTTTTAAACCATTCCTGTTTGCTTTCATGTCTCTCAGTGACGTTTTTTGTTTACACATTGTTTCTGTATATTTCTTGTAACTTAGATCTCTATAGTTATATTCTTCTCTAGGATTTTTAAGGTAAGATTTGAAACTGATTTTTGCCAATCTGGTAAAAATCACTGATCTTACTAGTTTTAAGCATGAGGCTTAGACTGCAGTCTGGTGTTGTTACACAGTTTCCAGTTGCCTCTCATTTGGTTTGGTTGGTAGCTGGACTCCGTGAGTGACAAGGGGCCCAGCCCTAATTCTGCTTATTCTTTTGCTGTATTTGCTTGTGTTTAAGTTGTTAAATAGTTTCAGCAATGTCTTCCCTGACATGACATGAACGGAATCACAGTAAAGATCCACACAAGCCAGGATAGTCTGATTGATTGATGGCTTGTGGTACTAAAAATTGAAAAGGAGTCTTCACACTGAGCTAAGTCCCCAGATCATCATCATCATCATCATCATCATCATCATCATCATCATCTCCTCCTCCTCCTCTTCTTTGTTGAGACAGAGTCTCACCATGCAGCTCAGACTGGCCTGTAGAGCCTCATTCATCTGCCCTGTTATTCTCACTGTTAAACTTCAGAGAGTCCAGGTGGGTGACTTTCAAATGGTTCTCCCAGCTTTGCCTTTGGTGAGCTGGATGCTGGGGTAGCATCTGGCTTAACTGTCTTCTCATTTGCAATATTTTTAGTTTAGTTCCTGGTTGATGCTTATAAATTGCCTATGGTGAGTTACTTTATTATTAGCATTTGTAACTCTTTGGAAAGGGCTACTTCTTAGAGGTATCTTCCATGTGTAGCTGTCTTTTGGGTTTTGGGTCTGTCGCAAGATTCCACCCCTTCAATTTACTGGGGATGAGAAGTTGCTGCCTACTTGGACCAGCATCTGGTTATGTGGAAGTGGCCTATTATACTTTTCAGGACCTTTGGGCAATCTTAGTCTTGGGATACCAGGAAGAACAACTGGTTAGAGCAAGTATGTCTCCTTGACTACAGTAGTATAATCAGCAGCAACAATTGCATCAAACACAGTCTAGAAAATGACAAACTGTGGCAACTATTGATTCACCACCTTTACCTGTGTGAAATAACTTTGTGGTTATGTAACAAAATTTAAAACAAACCAAAAAAGTGTATAAAGTAAATATGCAATCAATATGATGATTTTACCCTCAAGGGAGAAAATTTAAAAGGGCCCGGGGGTGGAGATGGGGGTAAAGAAATAGAAGAAGAGGCTGGAATCAGAAGCAAGGCTGGAGGTCAAAGGCAGATCACATAAACTTTGGGAAACTGGTGAGGACAGGAAGGAAAGAGACAAGTAAGAAATCAAAACAAGAACAGAACAACAACAATAAAGAAAACTAGAAACCATCTACAGGCTCATATAAACATGAAAACAATCAATCAAGAGAATAAAGCAAAACAAAACCAAGAAAAGAACTAAAAAAGAAGAAAATAATCATAAGAAAATGTCCACCTCAAGGCACGCCTCTGTGTCACTAGTAGACAGATCTAATGGATGAATCCATGCTATAGGTTTACTGCAGGGTGCGGTTAATCCCAGACAGCTTGCAGTCTGGGGTTTCCTGAAGCTCATGCTGGTTTCTGGCTGTGAGGCTGGAGCATGGTTTGTTCAGCCTGCAGCACTCCGTGCACCTCCTGCCAGCTTGAACTTGGCTCCCTGACTTCCTGCCAGCTTGAACTCAGCAGCCTCACCCTGCCCCTGAAAGCCACTAAGTGGAGCCTCCTCAGCTATTCTGAATTCTGAGCTCAGAAAGCCCTTCTCCAAGCTGACTAGCAGCCAACTGCCCTCTCTGGGGGACATCTGAGCCTGAACAGCTCACCAGAAACTGCAGTCCACTGCATCCACTGCTCGTTCCACTGGTGCACTTCTCCGTGGAGGGGTCTGGGGTCACCAATAGTCACTGTGCATCTGCAGGTCTGAGCTGCCCCACCCAGCAGTGAGTCCCAGCTCAGGGAGAAGCCTAGACGTTTACTTCTAAGTTTTTCTTTTCCTGTCTCTACTTTAACCCACTGATGATCCACTGTGCAATCCACAGTGAAAATGCTTTTTATATGAACATGACACACACTGAGGAAATGTGCAGTGAAGGACAAATCTGGCCACAGTGCTGCTCAGGTTTCCTCCACATTCCAGTGTCCTTATCCTCCATGTTCCTTCACATACTTGGCTTAAATACTCCCCCATTATTAAAAGCAACTGTTGGCCTTATTGGTACTCACGGCACAGGCCAAGCCTCCCATTTTTCCATGTTCCCCTCTATCATGTCCCCATATCTCGGTAGGTATTTTCCCCCCCAGAAATGGTTCTTTGTTAACCTGATGAATTTAAATGATCAAATTCCACTGTTTCTGTGGTACTTTTCCCAATACTTAGCATATGTCTGCCTTTAGCATTGTGTTATGAAACATTACTTCTTTATCTACCTTGCTAAGATGTACATTACTTATTCTCATGACTTTTTCTTTTTAAATCATCTCCAAAACCCAGAAGAAAGCTTTGGTTCTGAGAAACAATCAGCAGTCAGTGAGGCCCATTTACTTTGTTTTTACCCACTCTTTATTAGAAGACAGTTGCACTTTCAAAAGTCGCCATTCTCATTAAATTACACGGCATAAAAATTGAATTTTCACTGTATATTATCAGCCATTCCACGGATGACTTATCATGGACAGAGGTATTTTGCAGTTAAAAAAGTAACAAAACTATTTTTCTTCTCAAAAGATCTTTGGAAATTTACCCTGTAACAAAATAAGCTGTGAAAGCATTCATAGACCTTCAGTGAATTACTTGCTAGAACATTTTGCTATGTATGTGAAATAAATAAAATCAAAGGCAAGGCAAATAAAATAGTAGGTAAAAATAAATGGGACTGAGGAAAGGTATTTGGGAAATCTGAGACTGTGGCCCATGTTTCTGGCAGACAGGAGGCCTAAAAGGAAACGGACTGTCTGCTTCTCCTAGGATGACAGTACGGAAAGCAGAAAGGGCCTAGTCTGACCAGTGACTTCCACACAATATAGCAGAGCCAAGAAGAAATGTAAGATTATTTATCTGACTTTGTCAACCAAAATACTTGAGAATAAATAAAATAATTCAGAACTGTAATAGTTAAAGAAGAGATACATACCAAAACCAAGGACAGAAAACAAAAGACAGAATACCAAAAACAAGGACAGAAACAAGGACAAAACCAGGATAATGACATTGCGTATGATTAGAGAATATTAAATCAAAAGATTTCTTTTCCTGATAGAATGCTTGGGTGAGGGGCAGGCAGCCAAGTGTGCGCTACTTGAGAGAAAACAGAGTGAGCACCACGCTAAGCTCTACCTCTCTGTAGCACAACCAGTTGGTTCTCATCCTTTGGAAACCACATGCCTCAGGCCATCTTCTCCCCAGTGCAGTTCCCATCTCCAGGTCCACGTCTGTAAAAGTTCTGATGAAGTGAAAGCACATCGAGGGTATGAGAGGGGTCAGCGGAAGCCTTGATGGCAGGAAGCATGTGCAGTTTTCTGATGGCTCAGCTCATCCTCAAGAGCTTAGTGAGCTGCTGTTAGTGCCGAGATGCTGTCCTGTTTGGGAAAACCAGGCTGAGGAAAGATGTGAATGCTCCTTTAGCTCAATAACACTTAGGTGGTTTTATTTTTTAAAGATTATGGTCAAAGTCACTTTAATAGAAAAGACAAGGCTCTCTCGGAGAATATCAGATTGTACAGCCTGAAAGTATACTTTATGGGGCAGGTCGATTAGGGGGAGCCCCGTGCAGCTGTAGTGGTGTTGGGGGGAATGCATCGACTCTGAAGTGCTGCACCTCTCTTCTTCCCCATGGAGTGGACTCTCTTCCTTTGCAGAACAGTCTGAAGACTCAGATTGGATGATGACAGGCAGGGCAGATGGCGTGCACTTTGCATGTGTGTCTGTGTGAGAGTGTGTGTGTGGTGGTGGTGGGGTAAAGTTCCCCAAGTCAGGCCCTGTATGAGATTCAAAAAGGCTGCAGATGTGCAGAGGGTCAGCACACAAGCAGGACGGGCTAAGCATGTCCCTGTTTCCATGACCATTTCAAACCCTTCTCTCACTCTACCCCTCTCTTACGTGCTGGAACACAGCACATTAGAAAAGACAGCTTCCAGTTTTTAGGCTATGAACATCTTTAAACACTTAGTTACTCTTCAGTTTCAAGAACTGCTTAAGTCACTGTCAGAATTTCTTCGAATGTGCTTGGTCTGGAAAAAGCAAGTATCAATATTCATGAGGAGGACAGCTCTGTCCCTCTGCAGTGGATGATGAGGTGCGGAGATTATAGCCAACAGATGGCACTGCAATCTTCCTGACAAGTTTAAGAATATCTCTTCCACTGTGTCCTCAACTGACTAGTCAGAAACACCCTGTCCTCAGCCTCCATGCCACACAGATAGGGCTGTCCAGGTAAAAGCGGAAGTCCCTGAGAGACAGACGCCCTTGAGAAAGACCGATATCACAGACCATGCACCTGCAAGGGAGAGGGAAAGACCATGCCCTTTCCACCCTCATTCAAGAGCCAGTTTCATATTTGTGGATAGGAAGATAGAAACACTCCATCCTTGTTGTTGTTAAGCATAATTAATAAAAATGTTAATGCTACACAATTGCAAGAGAACAGTCATCTGAAAATCTGATTGTGTGTTCTTCTTGACACACACTAAAAATTAGGGACTCACTTTTGTCATAGCATGAATCCTCAAGTCTAATGAATACTGCATTTTTCTACCAGGCACCTCTTATTCATAACACTGTTGACAGAATTGTCATTTATAGAAGTGGCCAATTAGTAAAATAAATATTTAACATGTATTAACATTTAACAGCAACAAAAAACATTTAACAACAAATTATTATATAAATACATAAACATATATCCCTAGTATGAAAAGCTTTTATATATTTCCATAACAAATGTAAGACAGTAACAAAGTATACAATTACATATTAATTAACTAAGCAGAAATCTAGTATAAAAGGCTCAGGTATTCTATGAATCCAATCATCCTGTAATTTATCTGTGTATAATAAATAATATGTATAGTTCCTTTCTTATATATTATATAAAATTATAATATTACTTACTCTACTATACTAGGAAAAAGTAATGCAATGACAAAATGTGTCTAGCATTTTACTGTGTCACTATTGACTATCTGCTGATTGTAAAATTTATGATCAGATGAAGTCTTCAAATTTCAGTAGACTTCTACACTGAAATAGTCATTCTTATAATCCTAGATGTTTGAAAATACATGAAGGACTTCAGTAATTCTGATGATTTTCCTTGTGGATGATCTCATTTCTACAGAATGTTATGAAAGAGTCCTAATACACTCACAGTATCAGACAGATAAAGAATAACCAGAGACATCACATGATTTGATTAGGTACCTTAAGGCACGTAAGTTAGACCCTAAAAACTGACTTTAATTTTTCTTCCTAGGGCACATCAGTGACTTAGAAAACAAGAACAGAAAGTCCCTACTCTACTCATGCTAACCCAAGTGCCTCTCACTTCAGAGAAATATATCATTTTGTTTTCAGTCAAAATGGATGAGAGCTGTTCACCTCTCTGGAGTATATTGCTTTATGTAATAAAACATTTTTCCCTTTTTATACTTTTATCTTTCTCCTTGTTGAATAAAACACTAAATTCTTTTAGTTGTAATCCACAAGAGCTATTATTCTGTTTTATACAGATATTAGCTAAGCTATATTTTTCTCTTCTATTGTCATGTTTGCATAATTTATGGGTCTTATGAAAAAGGCTAAGGGAGTCTTTAAAGGACTTTAACAATTTTTATACTACTAGATGACTTTGGTCATCTTCTTAGTAAACATTAACGCTAAATTTAAAATTTATGGTCATCAAAAGGTTATCACCCAGTTCTGAACTTTCCTACCACACACACATACACATTCCACTGAGTAAATTATCCCTATTAAACTTCATCTTACTTGTAATCACCTTGCTTAATTTGTCAAGGTCTTTATGAATTCTTTCAGTGTCGTTCTAGTCAATAATCACCCCACTCAATATACAGTAATCTGCATATTTAATAAGCTTACTCCCTATTTCATACTTCAAATCCACACTGAAAATGTTAATTAGAACTACAACCAATGCTGACTTATGGGAAAAACTTTACTCAATATGCCCTTCACGGCTGACATTGAACACTGATCACCACCCTGTACACAGATGACTAACGAGCTGGGTACAAAAACACGTACCAATACTACATAAAATCATGATCCAAGTAAAAATAATGTGGTTTCAAATGAGCAACCAAGAGTAATTTGTAATTTTTCCCTAGAAGTTCCCTTGAAGAGGTTCTTTGAGAAGCTCCAAACATTAATCGTATTATCAAGTGTTTCAAAGTTAAAAAAAAAATATCTGGAAGAAGGCAGTTACCAAAAATAACAGAAAGTTGGCATAACTTCCCACTTGAACATTCACTCAATAAAATAGGACTGTTAAAATAAGGTAGACACTTGTAGTGTTAGGGACTGTGACAATGGTTCTAACTAAAGACAAGCAGTTCTGGCCTTTCATAACACAGGACAGAGAAATGAGTTTCAACTGATAACTCAAAGTTTTCCAAATTCGAAAGATATATTGTTTATTCTTAGTGCGGCAGATCCATGAATCTCTCCAAACTATTTATTTTTTAAAATGATATTATCCTTTATTCCCAATTAGGTGAGCTTTCATTTTTGAGAAATTTGAAGTTGGCATTAAATGTACATTCTGATGTTGGAAAGAGGTTTTGTAAAAATGACTCACAGAGAAGCGATGCCCATGTTGTTCTGCACGTGAGCTTCTCACCCCAACTCAATGCAAATGTAAAGAAATCAGTGGCCTTCACAGAAAAGTCCTGCTTTGGTTTGGGGAAGGAGCCCCAGCCAGCCAGCTATAGACCTTGTCCTCACCTTGCTATGACTTGCCATGATGGGACTCATGGGTCTTTTCCAACCTCACGTTGCTTCGGGTCAAGGCTTGAGAATGAAAAGCGGGGTGTGTGTAGAAGAAAGCCATTAAAAACAAGAGCATCCTCAGATGACAGGGTCTTGGAGGAACGGAGAGGATCAGAGAGCTAATGGGTCACACGGGGACTTGGTGGAGGGCGGAAGAGCTCACTAAGGGCACAGGTGACTGAGAAGCCACGGAAAGAAATCTGGGACTGGGGCTGAGACGGCAGGAACAGGAAATGAAGGGAAGAGATATAACAAACCAGAATTTCCACCTTTCAGCCCAGGACTCTCTCACTAAGCCGCCTGTGCAGGTTTGTTTTTATCAGGTACCTCACATGTCTTGTTTGATATCTATATGTACAGATGCTGTGAACTTTATAGTTAAATGGACCCTGGTCCATTTAACTATATGTATGGACCCTGGTCCATACATAAAGTTATGTAATTAACATTTGTGTAGTGAGAGAATAGCTTTTTTAAGACGATGGAAAAGTAGTCAGGCGTGGTGATGCATACCTACAACCCCAGCTACTGGAGAAGCTGAAGCAGGAGAAACACAGGCGAAATAGAACACCCTGTCTCAAAACAAAAATGAAAATAAAAAACAATTGGGGATGTGAGGAATGTAACTTAGTACTCAATTTATTTAATCCTAGCAATAGGGGTGGAGGGAGTAGAAAACTGAATTCCAGAGTGATTTAAAAATTTACCTTAGCTTTTCACTGCAGGAAGGAGACCCAAAGGCTTAAGTGTAGCCTCATTTTCAAACTATCTCCTCTACAGTGACTAACAGTGTACTCTCACGTATGGGGCTGTCACCATGTGCACAAATGTAGAAAAACTATTCAGAAGACTTCAGGTTAGGGGAGAAATTACAAGAAAGAGAAAAGACAGAAATGTATGTACTTGAGTACTGTGTAGGTTTTTAGACTTAGGGAAGGGAGGGAGGGAGGGAGGGAGAGAGAGAGAGAGAGAGAGAGAGAGAGAGAGAGAGAGAGAGAGGGGTTGTTTAGAAGAATTTTGTTTTTCCACGAAGAAGGAAGATACTTTGGGGTTGTGAGAGCTTATTTGGTTGGTGAGGGGTTGACTTAGTGAGTTCCATGTAAACAGTCTATGCTAACATTAATGTAGCCCTGTTCCTAGAAGCCACAAATAAAATGAGGGACAACTTTTAATTATATGCTTACTGAAGGGTGGCCTTGAAAGACCAACACATTTCTTAACAGTTTTTTTTAAGATGAAAAGTCCCGTCTATGAAATCTAGATGGCTATATCCCCATAAAGCACGCATCGCCACAGTGCTGAAACGCTAGGCTAAGTGAGCCCTTTCAGCACTCAGCGCTGCAGAGTAAGGAGATGAATGTCTTCCTCTGTCTGCAGTGCCTGTGAATTCTGGAGCTAAACCTAGATGATTCTGTACTAAAAGGAAACATAAAAGCAGTGTGAATCAGGCCTGGCTCACTTCAGCCACCTTGATTTTGGCTGCTTCTAATGATGTGTGCAATTCCCTGCCGAGAGCTGTGAAATAGGCGACTACTGGAGAGACCAAGAGGGGGACACTGTGAGTGTAACCTAGAGAACGTATCTTTGGGCTTTTACTCTTGTGGAACAGCAGCACAGAAAATGCCTTTCACATTTCTTTCTGATGTACACATACAAGTCATGGAGTTTCACACTCTCAAGCCAGATTCCAGAAATCCCTTCCTTGTGCATTCATTAAATGGACATTACCTGCAACAAGTTATGTACTAGGTACTCAATAAGGTACTACGAAAGTCCCACAGTTGGCACAGTGGAGATTAAAAACAGCACCCAAGGACACGCATGTGAATTGGGAAGGTAAAAGAGAAGTTGGATAATATGTTAGACCGTACGTAATTCAGGGTGTAAATGAGACAGATGCAAAGTGGTTCATAACAGAAAGCAAATCTGATGATGAATATGAAGGAAGCTACACGGAGCAGGCAGTATTTGACCTGTGCATTATGAGAGGAGTAAATAAAGGGGAATTAGAAGAGAACACTCACCCAGGAAACAGATATCCCAGGCCAGGGTTTATTGCCAGGCACCGTCAGGGGCAGGTTGGTGTTAGTACTGGTCGATCAAGCAGTAAGATGAGGCTCCTAAGTGAATCAGCTCTTTATTTGTAATTTATGCCTAAACTCAAATAAGACTTGGCTGACACACCAACTTTTTGTCGTTGAAGAGATTAGAGGGTGAAATGACAAGGGTGTGACGCAGCATCTTGTAAGATAAACACGTAAACAGCATGAGGAAGGAGCGCTGAGCGTTAGGCGAACCAGGTGAAAGGAAGAACTTAGTGTGTACAATTGTAGGCAACACAGTAAAAAGAATAGTTATTAACCATCTGAAATGGAGGCAGAGGAAGACCACAAGTCCCAGTTCACTCTGAGCTACTTACTGGGAAAGAAGTAGAGAAATGGAAGTAAATACTACTGAAGATGCATCCAGGGACCATACCTGGGCTTTCTTTTCATTGAATAACTATACTACGCCTATGAAGTTAAACCTCCCCCTTTCTACCTGTAGAAAAAGTCAGGCTTCGATGATTATGGATTCCTAATGTGATTATTTAGCTAACAAGTATTGGAGGACATGAATGCACATGACTTGAATTCATAGTGCCTTGTACCTATTTTTAAGAGAGCTCAGGATTCAAAAATATCTAAAATTACCTTAGCAAAACATAATGCCAGGATTATTTCTGAAAAGTTCTTTTTTAAAAAGAAATTTATAATGACATACGTGGTTTTCATTTATTTGTTTATTTCAGTGCAGATTTAGTGTACTCAGCATTGGCAGATGATATGGTCTCCTGACTGAGAGGAAAATCTTAATGTTAGGCTGCCTAAGTTTACTACCCCCACTTTTAGGTTCTTCAACTGTGAAATGGATATAAGATAACACAGCCTTCATGGGACTCTTATGAGGGTGAAATGAAAAATCTATGCAAAGCATTTGATTGACGCCTGTCATACAGCAAATGCCCAATAAACATGAGCTCTTCTTATTACTTGCATTGTGTATCAGCAAACCTGAGAAACATTAGAGGCTCAAAAATGAACAGGGCATAGTCCCGGCCTTTGAATAACTTGTGATCTCAAAAACTGCATGTATAATTACTAATGTATCTGAGCAAGAATGATGCAGAAGAGAATATGGGGTCTCCAGGCTACTTCAGGGGAAGGAACAGCACGTAGGACTGCACAGAGGCATGAAATAGTGTGGACAAGGGTGAGAACAGGCTAGTTGGTGTCAGTGAATAAAGACAAGGCTGCTGAGGGGTCCAGTGTGCTCCACAAATAGTCAGACTCCATCTTGATTGGATGGGAAAGGGGACTTTGATGAAAATTTTGAGGATGGGAAGAGGTAGCAGTCTGGACTCTACACTCTGGCAATTAAACTAAAATGTGCAGAGAATAGATAGAAACAATAGATAAGATTAGAGAAAATAAAATAAAAAGTGAATCATCAGTCAAAGAAAATGAAGGGTCTTTTCTTGCCTCAGATTTAGAAAAGGAGGAAAATCAAGGAAAAAACAGAAGCAGAAAACCAGCATTAGAAAAGAATTCTCTCACCCTGATAATATGTAAAACAGAACAAAATCAACCTGTAAGTAATGCAACTAACAGTGAAACACTGACTGCTTTCCCACCAAGATCGGAAACAAGGAAAAGGTGCTCACAGTCACCTTTTATGTTGACATAGTACTGAAAGTTGTAGGAGCAAGGAAAGTGAAGAAAAGGAAATAAAAGGCAGAAAGAAAGAATGAAAGAAGAAAAGAAAGAAAGAAAAAAAGAGAAAGGAAAGAAAAAAAAGAGAAAGGTCTCTAATTTTGTAAATTGCAAGAATGCTTATTTAGATCCTGAAGAAAGTAAACAAAAACTGTGAGAATAAGCAAGTTCAGCAAGGTTACAAGATAAAAGCAGCACACAAAGGAGTTGAAGTCTTTACACAAATAATTAATAGATGAAAACTGAAATTAAAAATGCAGTACCATTTGCAATCACTGGGGAAACAAGATACTTCAGTACAAACCTTACAAAACATGCATAGGAGTTGTAACTATCATAGGCCAAAATTTAAAATACACTGATGGAAGAAGTCAAATATGTAAATGAGTCAATTGACACACTTCTTTCATAGTTTGGAAGACTCAAAGAGTCAAGATGTAACTTCTCCCCCAGACCTATCTACAGATTTAATGCAGTTCCTGTCAAAATTCCAGT
This sequence comes from Dolichotis patagonum, assembly GCA_004027295.1. Taxonomy (NCBI): domain Eukaryota; kingdom Metazoa; phylum Chordata; class Mammalia; order Rodentia; family Caviidae; genus Dolichotis; species Dolichotis patagonum. Next base: position 29,470 of record PVJX010013612.1, on the reverse strand, counting down.
AAGATTTTTGGGAAGTGCATGTGAATATAGATAAGATTACTCTAACATTTATCTGGAAAGGCAAAGGAAATGCAATAGCTAAGATAATTCCGAAATGTGAGGGAAAAAGGAATAAGTGGGAGGAATCACTCTACTCCACTTTGAGCTACAGTAATCAAAACTGTTACTGGCAGAGAGGGAGAAGCAAAAATCGATGGAACAGCATAGGGGACCCAGAAATAGAACTGCGCAGAGAAGCAAGCTTTAAAAAAAAAAAAAAAAAAACAAAAGTAGGAAAGCAATTCAACGAAAGAAGAATAGTCTTTTCAGCAATGTTGATAGGTCATTTGAATATTCATATGCCAAAAATCTCAATCTAAGCATACTCAAAATAGATTTTAGATTTAAATGTGAAATGTAAAACTATAAAACTAAAGAAGAGAAAATCTTTTGAACCTATGACTTGGTGAAGAGGCTTACATACACTTTCAGAAATGCAACCCACAAAAGGGAAGAAAGTGATATATTGGGTTTCATTAAAATTAAAACTTTTTTCTATGAGAGCCCCTATCAAAAGGTTGAAAAGATTAGCTATGATTAGGGAGAAAATATCTCCAAAGCACAATATCTTGCAAATACCTAATATATAGAATATGCAAAGAATTCTCAGAAATAAAACACAAACAAACAATTCAGAAACAGGCAAAATTCATGTAGAAACTTTCCATGTCAGAGAATGTAAGGGTTACAAATGGTCATATATAATGTTGTCCAACATCACCAGACACTAGGGAAATTAAAATTAAGAGCACTAAGAGATACCATTACGTATGGAATGATTAAGTGACTGAAATAAAACATAAGGAAAATGCCAAGTACTGGCAAGCATTAAGAAGATCAAATCCCTTATTCATTGCAGCTAGGATGTACAATAGTCCAGCCACTCGGGAACTAATTTGGCGGTATCTTAAAAATTAATCATACTGTATGACCTAGTAACCATTCCTGGGCTTTTATGGAGAAAACATGAAAGTATTTTCATATGATACCTGAGCATAAACATTCTTAGAAGCTTTCTTTGTAATAACCACATACTGGAGGCAACATAATGTTCTTCAATAAGCAAATTGTTAAACAAACTGCCTACATCCATACTGTGAGCTACCAGGCAACATTAAAAAACAACAAACTATTGTTACGTAAACAACTTGGAAGCATATCATGGGTGCAGCATGTGAAAAAGCCAATTTCAAAATGCTCCAGAGTAAATGATTCCACTTCTCTTGAAATGACGGAAATGACAGACATGTAGGACATGTTAGTGGTTGTCACAGTTGGCACTGGTGGAAAGGAGGGAGTAGCGGAACCCACAGGGCACAGTGAGGAATAGCTTTGTCTTGGTGGAACCGTGCTGTATTTTAACAGCAGTGGGGGTTGTGCAGTTCCACACATGTGAGAACATGGCAAGGACCCTGCACATTTCATGGCAATGTCATTGTTCTGGTTTTCTTCAGTTTCTTAAGGTGTAGTCATTGAAGAAAACAGCTTGAAGAGCACCTGACACTTCTCTACTATGTCTTCACAATTTATTGAGAAATATATTATTATTTCAAAGTATGTTCAAATATGAACGGAATTTAACTACCAGGGAAAAGTCAATGGATTATTAACAATTTGTCTTTCAAATCTTACTATACCTTCTTATTTCCTAAAATTATTCTTGAAGAAAATTATCCTCACAGTTTGGTTCAGCAGCAGAATCAACTCAACTCTTTTTTTTTTTTTTTTACAATAGAATTAGGGAAAATAGATGCATTAAACACAAAAATATATGGGGGCATGCTGGGTTCCTTTTCAGGACACCCAAACTTAGTTACAGCTACAGGAAACAAAAATATTCAAGTTTCATCACCAATATTATCACAGTTATTAGTAAATATCACCATCCGATTTCTCCATAGCTATGCTCATGAAATAAGTAGCTTTTTGAAAACCATATTGAAGACAAATGGTGCTAATGATGGTGTCCCTTCCTGTGCTTTGAGATCTGATTTTTCCTCTCTCTCAATGATATCTCTCTAATCTCTAATCTCTCTAACTTCTCTGACCACCTATCTCTCTGATCTCTTTGGCCATCTTGATCTGAAGAAGAAATTCTGAGTTTTAGTGATGAAGATATGCTTGGCATATGTTTACCAATGGCACAGGGAAATTGGGCTGGAAAAAAGTGCTTCACACACCTATGTCAATTTAGTGAGCTGTAAACGTTATGAAGATAAATTATGGAGAAGCATAATATTGAATGGTATTCTGAAAAATGTTTTTGTCTTTTCTATGAAAAAGTAGACTTTTTCAAAGAACTTGGTATTAGTTATAAATGGAACCTTCAATGTTTCCAAGAAACGTTGCAGGCAGTTATGCTTACTGACAACTGAGGCATGAAATTAGAAGATATTTGTAAACTTGGGGTGAGAACCAGACTTCTTTTAACTTCTTTGGCTTTGATTCTACCCTTCCAAAATTAGTCCAGTGATAATATTAGCAGGAAGTGCAGATTTATTATACCCACTGATGGCTTTTAATATTGCCAGTTGGCTCTGAGAAGGAATGATTCTTTAAAAATGAATGCACAGTCACTCTGGACCACGGAACTGTGTCTGAGGGAAGCATCATGTGAAATTACAACCTTTTCTCATTAGGCTTCACTTTTAGAGAAACGTTAGGGATATAAAAACCAAGAGCAGCTTTTGCTTTCACTGTTTCTGCATTAAAACTGACAACAAACTGATGCAGGTGAAGTTAATGACTAAGTGGCTCAGTTACACAAACACACAGTGACGTCCCCAGCATCAGACGACTATCAGGTCAAGTGTAGGAGTTGCAATGACACAAGGAAAGAAACTTTAGTGGGTAAACCCATGGGCTGGCATTGAGTAACATGGGTTGAATTTCCAGCTCTGGTATCTATTGACTGGTTGGCATTGACCATTTAACTTCCAAACTTCTGTTTTCTCACCTACAAAATGGTAATAACCGTACCACTTGTATTCCTAGGGTCTTTTTGAATGAGAGAATACATGCAACATGCTTAATATCTGGCTCATTACTGTTCCAGTAAGTGTTAGCCATCATTTTTATTTACTACAACAATCATTGTTTATCATACAAGATCAGTTTTTTTAAAAAAGTGTATTAACTCATTTATTTTAAGATGCTTTAGAGTCTGATAAAACTACATCGAATTTTAGTATTAAATACGCTGAAAATGTGACAAATTATAAATAATTGTTAATGAAATAAAATAGTCCATTTTTGGTAACATGGGTGAGTGTTAAAGTCATTGTTCTCAGTGAGATGATCCAACACAGAAAAACAAGTACTCTGTGATTTCCTTTCTGGGAGACGAAAGGAAACAGAGAGTAAAGCAGTGGTGGCCAGGGGCTGTGAAGTGATCAGGTCAGGGAGATGCTGCTTGAAGAGAACAGATTTTCAACTATGCAATGAACATGCCTGGGGGAGCTGAAGAGTCGCCTGGGTGGTAACAGGTGTGCTTACACTTCGGCTGTGCCAATTATTAGACAATGTAGATGCAAGTATGTCTGGTCATTCGAATGTATGCTTGATGTGCATTCTATCTTTGTTTGACAATTACAAAAATTATCTCAATGCACTTTGCATTGATTGGGTGTGCCACAAAGTCTGAGTGGTGTACATAAATTATAATAGAATTAGCTCCTGTTGCGGTGGACACCCAGAGATGTGGTCCGATAAGAGTGTCACATCTGTCGTCAGACCAGGTGAGGATTTTGAGGATGTTACCCTTCATACCCTTCTACATACTTCATAGTGGGTAATGATATTATATTCTTTCTAAGGGTCATTGAAATAAAGGACCCTGACAGCGTTCACATGCGTGGGATGAGAACACATGTGGCACATTTAGAATACTGCTTTAGGAGTCAGACGGATTTAGGTCTAGCCTTTATTCAACCCCTTATTAGCAGTGTGACCTACAGTGAGTTCTTTATCATCTCAACTTCTGTTTCATCATTTGTAAAATGATTTCTATTGCTTGTTTTTTAGAAGATGGGTATATGTATTGAATGATCCAATACACATGTAAAATATTTAACAAAGCCTGGCATCTTATAAATCATCGATAAATGTTAATTATAATTTTTGTGGTTTTATTAAATTCATTGATTTTTCTGGCAAGGCTGTGGCAATCATTTTCTTTATTGCCTACAAAGTATCATGCTGATGGGGTCATCAGTTTACGTTTCTCTTGGGCTTTACTCTGTGCCATTTATAATTCACACCACCCACAGAACTGATTATAGGGAAAATAAATTAGGAAGAGTATGAAGGCTCTGTATGAAAGGCATATTTCAAAAATACACTGAAGAACATGATTTGGTAAGAGAGATGGGTAATATCATTTCTATAAATGGATGAAAAAATTGGCTATTGGCTAGCATTATTAGTTGAATTTTTGAGTTTCAACTTGTATAATAAGAAAATTAAAGAAATATACCACCCTATTTCTTTATAGATAATTAGTTCTTGATTTTTTAGTACTATGCTGCAATAGTTTGTGGCTTCTAATGAACTTCATTTATACATTTGTAAAAGTAAGAATTCTTATGTTTGCTTTTACATAAAAAATAAATCTCTAAGAAATTCTTTTATATACCTCATTGCTCTGACTTTGAATTGTGAGACTTTTAAGACATAGGAAAATTACAGTTACCTTGTTTTTAGGTGAGTAAAACATTTTCAAGGAAACTTATCTTGTAACAGGACATAGAACATTGTGTTCCAGTAGGACAGAAATTCTACAGTGCTGCTGATTTCATAGCATGACCACAGAGGCAAAACGGGGCATGGTCAGTCAAAAGCTTTGGGCTGCAAGTACTCATGGGTATGGCATTGGTGAATGGCGGCACTGACTTAGATAGTTGTTGGGATTTAAGTAAGTGCACCACAGTTAATGACCACTTCCTACCACTGCCACTGCCACCGGAAAACAGCAGCAATAATGCCCACATTAGGTATGATGTCATAAAGATACAAACAGAATGTGGTTACTGAAACACCAGATTTCAAGTTAGTGGATATTCTCTCTCTGTCTCTCTTTCCTTCTCTGTCTCCGAATTTTTCCTTTCTTCTCCTTTCTCTCTTCCTTCAGTGATCTGCCTTTCAGTCATCTACACTGATTCAACTATTGCTTCAACACACCATAGTGAGACAAACTAAAGATAAAAACTTTTTCTAAAAAAATACAACTTTTGCTTCCCTTTTCCTTTCCACAGTGTTCCTCAGACAGAGTCATTCTTCCTGGAGGCTAAAAATTTAAAGATGTGTCATCCTTCCATGAAAATATGAGAAGCAACATTTGTATTGCTTGTGTGTAATAAATGTAGCCACAATTTATTACATAAAAATGCTCTGCTAGTATCGTACTTTTAGGAGTTGGGTTACAGTAATACTCTGCAGTATCAAAAAAAGGGTTTTACTCAAAGAGGCTGCAATGTTTTACAAGGTACTCTATACTTGTTTTAAAATGTTGTGGCCACTTCCATCACTTCTCATGCTCGCTGACCTCTGGGGTCTTTGTGCACTTACTGGATGGAGCTTTCGATGCGTGTGATGGTGAGGAAAGCAGCGAGGTTTGCTGTGTAAGACGAGATGACAATCAAAGCGAAGAGCCACCAAGCCCCCATCATCATCCGTGTAGCCAGGGTTGCGTACGGAACCTCCCCACCTGCGGGAAGAAACCAAAAGGTGAAAGAACATCCACAAACATTACCGAGAGTCTGAATCCACACACATGCAATGCCAAAACAGCGAAGGTGTGGGAGACATTTCTACATAATGTCAGTATATACTTCTCTATTTACATTGTTTTATATTTTATTCTGCTATGAGAAGATGTGAAACTAGTCAATAAGAAACAGGATAGTCACTGTAACAGGTTCAAAAGACAGTTTGTCTTCGTCACTGTGCTATCTTCTCTTTAATTACCCTCTTATTTCAGACACAGATCTATACTTTTTTCTAAGAGCTTAATTATTCATTAGTTGGGTGATAGAAACACTGCTATGTAACTGTAGTATGCCTTGTAAGACTTCCAGCTAATTAAATAATAGAAGGATTATTTTTAGTTAGATTATCTAAAAACACAAGTTAATGATCTTGGAATCATACAAAATGTTTCTGACTTCAACATCATCACACTTGCTTTTCTGTACTCCTTATTGACTGACTGCCACTCTTAACATCTGGCTGCAGAATCCCCTTCCCTTCTGTGAATGTTGGATGGTCTTGGACTCAGCCCTTAGATTTGTTTCATTCTTGGGCCATATTCTCACCCTGTGTAACTGCAACAGTTCCTTGACTTTGAACATCACCTCTGGCATACTTGGTTAATTCTCAGATTTGTATTTAGAGCCTCACTCTCTAGATCACTAGAGATAAAACACTACATTTTCTACTTGGAATCTAATGGGCATCTCAAACTCACTGCATCCAAAACAGAACTGTTTTATTCCTGAATTAACTATGTACCAACCTGGTCCATATCATGCCAGGAAATAGCATTACCATTCAATTATTAGACCAAAAGTTAGAAATTTCTCAACATATAACAAGTCCTGTCACCTTCGTGTTTGTAGCAGTATATCCTGAACATTTTTTGCATTATCATTTCAACCACTTGCACCAAAATCCACACTGATTTCATCTTGCGTGCGCGCGCGTGTGTGTGTGTGTGTGTGTGTTTTACTGAAGACTGAACCCCAGAAATGCTGAGGTACATCCCAGCACATCACTAAATTTCATTTTGAGGGGCTGGGGATTTAGCTCAGTGGCACAAGTGCCTACCTAGCAAGTGCTAGGTCATGAGTTTGATTCTTGACCCCCGCAAAATTTTGTTTTCATTTTGAGCCAGAATCTCATTAAGTTATCTAGATTAACCTAGTACTTCCTATTCCTCTGCTTAAACCTCTGGGTAGCTTTGATTGCAGGTGGTCACCACCAGCTCAAAACCACCTGCATTGGATTACTGAGCAGCCGAGTGGTTTCCCTGGTTAAGTTCTAGAGAATACCAGTCCTGAGTCATGGTGATTCAGAAAGCAAAAATGATTTCAAGATTCTCCTTTGGCCATACCTCTCAATGCCTTTCCATCTCTCTTAGAAAAAGCATCCAAAGTCTTACCAAGGTTACCCTGCCCAACATGAAGTAATTTATGTCAGGTGTGGGACTTTCCTCCTCACCCTTCTCTCCATGTTCTCTTGGAATTTCTTATATGGAGCCAGGCCAATATCTGCTCCAGGGACTTTGCACTTGCAATTCCGTCAGCCAGGTTTTTTCTTCTCTTCAGTTTACAAGTGCACCTCTCTTAACACATCCTGGTTTCTACCCAGAAGATAGCTAGCTCCTCACAAAGATCTCTGCTGAAAGGACTATTACTCAATAACTCCCTACTATTCTCTGATTAATCTACTGCCAATTTCTTTAACTTTTATCATAATCTATTCAATTTCTTTTCCAGAAAAACATTTCCTTCATCTTGCTAATTACCTAGCTAGTAATTAGCAACAAATTAGTAACAAAAAATTGTCAGGTGTTTTTTAAAAAGTACTTTTTTTTCCTGACTCAAAAAGTACTAAATTTTTTTACAAAAAAGGAAAAGAAAACCATAGTGAAAAAAATTATACTGCTTTTAATTCTCTCACTAACACATAATTATTGTTAAGATTTTTCTAGAGTTTCTTTTATTTTTTGCATATTTTAGATCAAAATTGAAATCATACTACTTCCTTTATTTTATTCAGTTTATATTGTCTTATATTTAGTACTGTAAAGAAGGATAAACTTGAGTCATTTGAAAATGTATGTACCTTGAGATCATAATGCTAAACTCAGTAAATCAGACACACAAGTTTAAATATCACATGGTTTCTCTTGGATGAAAAACTCAATATACAATGTTTTAAATATTCCTTTAACAGATACCATATATTTTTAGTTTCTTTTCCATATAATTATAATCTCTGACACAGTCTTTGTCCCACATTATATTGGTAAATTGTTTCTGAGTAAATATATTCTGTGTTGTAGGCTGACTTGTTACACTCCGAAGTTTATAATGTTGAAACCCTAACACCCAACGTAACAGTGTTTAAAAGTAGAGCCTTTATAGGAATAAAACAGAGTGAAGTCACAAAAGCATGGCCGTGTTCCAGCATGACCTATGTCCACGTAAGAAACAATTGTGTGTGTCTGTGGAGAGAAAAGGCCGTGCACCCGCAAACTGGGGAACTGCCGCTTGGAGAGGCAGCAGGAGAAACTAGGACTGAGAATGCCTGGACCTTGGGCCTCCACCCCCCAGATGGGTGAAGAAATAAGTTTCTGTTGTTAGGCCACCCGGGGAGTATTGTGTCCTGGAAGCCCTCTCAGACTAATCTGTGCTCACTATGAAATATTAGTTTTTGAAAGCAAGTAGTCTTATGTTCACATTGGAAATAAAATTTCCCCTTCCTGGGTCCATCAGTATGTGAATCAGTATGTGAATTCAATTAACTATGATATCAAGCATATTTTTATTCCAGCCAGTAGTTCTCAGGGTGTAATGGCTGTACATTTTAAATGCAGTGTAAACACGCCCTTTGGTTATGTTCTGAGCTATTTTCATAATGTAATGCACTCAGTACAGGCTCACCTCTGCTATCTGGAACACATTTTTCAAACGCAGTTGTAATGCATTTTAGAGACTTTCTTCTTCAAAGCAAAAGGGGTTTCCACTGAGCTTTTAAAAGATGAAAGCTACAGAACATATTTATTTTTTAAATCCACATAGGGAATTTCTGGGCAAAACAACTAATTGAAAAAAATAATAATAAAGTGTAAACATGACAATAGCTAAAGACTGAAAGATGTATGTATAATAAAAGTAGAAGAGAAACAATTTGACTGAAAAGGGTAATTGGAGGTTTGTTTCCATAGTCTTCAGCAGTGATTAGAGTTATTTTCACCAACATGAAAGAATCCTTGCTATGTTTCTTCATCAGTGGTATACAAAATTTGCAACTCAGTTCAAATATTCTTATAGAATTCAAATAAATTTTCATTTGATACCTGAAGTTAGGAATAAAACATTAAAATAATAAGAATCTCATCTTTAAATTTTCTAATGTTGGACTAGCAAGTTCATGACAACCTATTCCTGATGGCAGCTGGGAAAACGGAACATGGGAAGCAGCTGCAGAGCTGAAGAGGACCGCATTCTGCATAAAACAAACACGGAGGGACCTTGTCTTTGAGATTGCTTTTCCCTAGGGGCCACAGGACACCTTGCATAGAGGAAGTTAAAGAGACTGAGACTCTCACAATGACTTCATAAAATGTCTTCCAAGATTAGGGGTCACAAAAACCAGGCCTCACAGTTTGCCTGAGGCAGTGGGACTGAGAAAGCTAGAACATCTCTATTTGCTTGGAAATTATTCACTAAAAATCTATAAAACCATGAGAAAGTAAAAACATTTTGATCTGAGTTATAAAAGAGCAAAATTTCACAGGTTTTAATAGTTGGTGGAATATAGGTAAATTTGTCTCTTGAGGAAAAAAAATGATTGTAGATAATGTATAAAAGAGGGCTAAAAACAATGAGCTGCTCATCAATTTCATGAAGACAAAAAATATCCAAATCAAATCTAAAGAAAATAAATGAAAAATACAACATGGTCATTGCAACAAAAATTTGGTTCTTTGGGGTGGCTATAAGTACCTATTAAGACTAATCAAGAGAATATATGAAGTTGCCCAGACAGTAGCAGGAATATAAATGGCACATTCTTTCCTAGGGTGTGAATATTAGAAGGATAGCAGGAGTGCAATTTTATGCGAATAAATTTGGAAACTGAAATATGAAAAAATTCCTAGAAAAATTCTGGTGCAAGAGATAGAAAATTGGGTTCCTCTATTGAAGTCTTTGAGGTCAGAATGAAAACTTGTGCAACACCAGTGCTTTAATATGAAATCTAACAAATATTTCAGGAGTAATGAATTTTGCTCAGGCTCTTCCTGATTTTGGAAACAAGCCAATAGGACATCCACGGTACAGCTTGGAGGATGAGACCTGGATGGTCATTCAGGAAAAAAATCACAGGCCAATATTTCACACGGTCATTGACACAATTTAATCACTGAAATGTGTATCAATAAGCAAAAAGGTTAGTTTAACATTCAAAAATCAATAACTATAATTCATTCCATTAGCATAAAAGAGAGAAAAACTATATGATCATACTGGTGGATGGCAGAAGAGGCAGAAAGTTCAGCATTCAGTATGTTTTAAAATTCCCTGGAAATAGTGTAGCAAACTAAAAAAAAATACTTTTATCATTCCATAAAGAGCACTTTTAGAAAATAACAAGCATATTTATTAATAACCTAAAATGTTCTGATGATCTTCAAGGCTAGAAGTTGTTACCATTTGCTATTTAATTTTGATTTCAATGTGCTAAACAAGTTAAAAAAAAAGAAAGAAAGAAAGAAAGAAAGCATGACTTGGAAATAATGAAGAGAGGTAATTAGGGTTTATATGACTATGTATGTGTAAAATCCAAAAGACATTACTAAAGTTAATATTATCCATTTTCTATGGTACATAATCAATGCCCTGAGTTTTCTTTTTCTTTTTTTTTCTGGTACCTGGGATCGAACTCATGACCTCACGCTTGCCAGGCAGGCGCTTATGCCACTGGACTAAATCCTTGGTGTTAGATCCCCTGAGAGACAGCACAATCATCATGGCAAGGGTTCAAATCTATGCCATGATAGTGCACACCTCCTTCCCAGGAGCCCCCATGGCTTCTCCCTCCCAAAAGTCTGCCAAAGCTCAGGTGTGTAGAGGTTTACCCAATCCCCTGCACTCCCACAAAATAAATCAGCTCACACCAGCCACCAGAGCCTTTCCCCCATCAGAGGCTGTATCAGGCAGAACCTGCCCTTTGTCTGCAGGGAGCCCTTCGTGCCCCCACCCTCATTAAACTCTTTCCTTATCTACTTGCCTTCTCTCTTTTATTATTCTGCACTGCTCTAGACTGAGTACAAACTCTCCACTCAATCAGTTGGTGCCGTTGACTCCAGGGATTGGAGGCTGTGAGGCTCCTGGGGAGTCTGTCCCGGTCTGAGCCCCCTCTCCGGCCTATGGACCTTTCCTCTCTGCTCCTCCTTTTCTCTCTCTCTTTTTCTGTGACTAGGGACTCTTGCACCTTGCCATTTCTAGCCAACATCCAACACCGGCCTTAATCCCATCAGGTCCAAGGTGAGCCTCCTCTCTACTCTAATTTTGGGGTGCCTGTCTTAAATCATGGCCACTTTAGGTCATCCCCCTGTACTACTCTATGTCCTTCTGGAACCTCTACATCCTTCAGGACTTCCCCTTGTCTTCTCTGGTGATGACTAGAGAATTCACTGGGACCACTGTACTGCCTTAAGGGACTACTATGGTTGTGTCTCACTGGAGGGTGATGATTCTCTGCTGACTCACAACCCTTCCCACCCCCAGCTCACTTTTCTAATTGGAAAACATGGGTAATAATCAATCATTACCCAACAAAACCACTCCTCTGTGCTACCTTCTACGGCACCTAGATACTTTAGGGCTAAAACAAATTCTCAGGCCAAAGAGGCTAACATTAAGAGATTTACGTAACTTTTACTACTGAAAGGGCAAGTGGGGGTAAATATCTTCTGTCCAGCTGCGGGCATGCCCTGACCTATTCCAAACCTACAAGTCCTCCCAAATTCTTTTAACTCGCTTCACAGGTTCTCCTCCTTTATCAGCTCACCACTGCCCCCATCACCCTGAAAATACCTCCACCCCTATAGCCATAACACACGCGGAGGCCTACTCCTCTTTCTCTCCCTCTCCTTCTTCCTCCTCCTCCTCCTTATCTCAAAGTTACTCAGAGGACTACACCACTGTGAGTTCCCTGTCTGTTTACCCAACTCTGCCCCCTCTTCTCTCCTCCTGTCCCTCATACTTGATCCTGTGGTCCTCCTAAACTCCCATTTTATTTCCCAAGCAGCCCCAAACATTCAGACTAAATTCAAGATGTCAGACCTTGGTCCTCAATCCCCCCAGGGAGACCTCTTAAATATGGCTTTCCAGGTCTTCAACAATAGACAATGACCTTAGAAAGGTTACATTCCAGGATGACCATAAAAAGGCTGCATTCCAGGCTGAAACTCTAAGGCCAATTTGTGGCCACAGCAGCTACAGTTGCAGTGAGCAGCACTCCAGGCTTGAGAAAAACACCAGCTGGAGGAAAAAAATATAAAAACCCGAGCCCCACTCCCATCATGCTTCAAGTGCGGCAGAAAAACGACACTGGACATGAGCCTGCCCTGACCTGCAGCCACAACTGGGAGCCGGTCCCATCTGCAACCAAGAGGGCCACTGGAAGTGCGACTGCCCTGTCCACCAGCGAGTGGGTAAGTCATCACCTTCCCGCCCTCACAGGATAGGACACTGCTGCCTCGGACTCATGGACTCATCACCGGCTGATCTGCTTCGCATCGCCGCTGAAGAGGACTGATGGGGCTCGGGCCACAGTCCCACCCAGGTATCTCTCAGAGCCCTGAGTCTGCTGGACATCTCAGGTAAAACCTTCTCTTTCCTTGTTGAAGGTGGAGGCCACCCATAATGTTCTTCCTGAGTTTTCAGGCCGATGTTCCAGTCTGCAGTCTCCATTGTGGGAGCTGACAGCCAAGTACATGACCTCCGCAGACAAAACCTACTCCCTGCAGATTCTAAACCCTTTTTTTTTTACACACAGCTGCTTATTATCCCAACCTGTCCTGTAGCTCTTTTTGATAAAAATTCTCCAAAAAACTCAATTTCTCCCTCTCCCAACGGCTCTCATACTCCAATCCCACCATCATATGCCCCTGACTCAAGCCCCTGCCCTTCCCTCCTCCCTCATGGACCCTACAGTCTGAGACACCTCCAGTCCCACTCATGCCACCCACATTACTCCACTGCTGATTCACCTCAAACACCCCTCAGTCTTCCCTTCTGTTCCCCAATACCCAATAACCCCTAAACATCAACAGGGACTCAAACCTATTATCTGCCACTTGTTAACTAATAGGTTTCTAAAAGTCACTCGCCTTATGACACCCCAATTCTCCCTGTCCTCAGATCCAACAGCTCCTATCACCTAATCCAAGATCCCAGAGCTATCATCAGTACAATAACCCAATTCACCTGGTGGTGCCAAACCCTTACACTAGGCTGTCTCATATTCTTCCATGTACCCCTCACTTTCCTGTATTAGATTTAATAATATATTTTTCACTATTCTTTCTTATATCCACAATTTACATGGATGGATTCAGATACTTTTCAGTCCAGTCAACTAACATAGACAGTGCTACCCCAGAAATTCAGAGACAACCCTCACTTCTTTAGCCAAACCTTAGCCAATGATCTCACAACTATGAATCTACAACCTAGTACACTCATTCAATACATAGATGACTTCTACTCTCCTCCCCCTCCTATGCCACAACACAACACACAGCTGCCTTACTCAACTTTCTCTGTAGTTTCTCACTCCAAAGCTCACATCGCCTCACCAAAGGGCGAATACCTAGGCCTCATGCTTACACCACCACACAAAAGAAAATGAGATATTCTGTGGTTAACAGGTTAAAAGTCAAAAAGGCAAACAGGCTCATCAAGACTCACCTAACCAAACTTATTCTACAACTACATTAGCTATGACCAAAACTCCTACCTCTAGCCTCTACAAAACTCCAAGTTCTCCCCAGGTCACCTACTCAGTTAAGCCCCTTTGATCTTATTTACTGTAGGCCATTTGTCTTACAAAATTTGCCTTCACTTTCTAATCTTCCTGCCTTAGCTGACTACATTCTGGTTCTCTCATTCCTCTGACTTCCTTAACAGTACACAGATCTTTGCCTCTTTCAACCCTCCAAGGGACACACACCAGATCCTCCTTTATCTCCAGGAGACTTAATCTATATTAAAATTCCTGAGCCCACAGGTTCAACATTAACTCTTCAACTTAAGTAAAATGGACCTCACCTGGTATACCTTGGGACTCCAACTGCCTTAAAGGCTCCTCTCGAGGTTTATCCAAACCAGAATATGGGTGTTCACTACTAAAGAAATCCTACTACTGAGCAACATCTGTACCTCACCAACTTGGATGGAATGGATCCCTCAATCCCATTCCCTTCTACCCTAGGTCCCCTCTCAGCAGGATCAGCCAGAGAGACTCCAAAGCCTGCCCTAACACCAAAGAGATGGAAATGTTAGGTACCCCCACCACATCATCTGAAAGACAGCACAATCATCATGGCAACGGTTCAAAGCTGTGGCCTGATAATGCACACCTCCTTCTTCCCAGAAGCCCCTTTGGCTTCTCCCTCCCAAAAGTCTGCCAAAGCTCAGGCGTGTAGAGGTTTATCCAATCTCCTGCAGGCTCACAAAATAAATCAGCTCACACCAGCCACCAGAGCCCTTCCCCCCTCAGAGCCTGTATCAGGCAGAACCTGCCCTTTGTCCACAGAGAACAGCCACAGCCTGCTTTGCCGTGACTCCCTCTGTACCTCCCCCCACTTTAAGCTCTTTCTTATCTGGTTGCCTCCTCTCTGTTAATATTCTGTGCTGCTCTGGATTGAGTGCAAATCACTCAATCACCCAGCCCCTAAGCCACAGAATCAAAGTGCAAAAATGAGACATATTTATATACATTAGCAACCAACACTCAAAATGAAATTAAATATGCATATTATTTTTTAATGCATTAACATTATAAAGTACACAAAAATGAATGTATTTGAATATATGAAAGTGCTTTATCTAAAATATTGTAATATTAAATAAGCAAATGTTCATTAATTAACAGACTCGATATTGTAAGAAAATAAATCTTCTTTGAAGTGGTCTCTATATAGATTCAGTTAAAGAATTGTAACCTGGATTTTAGGTTCTATCTGGGGTGTATGTGTGTGTGTGTGTGTGTGTGTGTGTGTGTGTAAGAAGGAATGTAAAAGTTATTTGAAACTGCATAAGCCCCAAAATAGCCTAATTTCTTCAGAAAGAAGAAATACCTTAATCTAGATGATTTTAGCTTCATACAGTAATTAAGGTTTCATTTTTGTACAAGGATAGTGCAAATATATCCATGAAAATTACCCATGCATGCATGGGCCCATGATTAATATAAGCTGTCATTGCAGTGCTGCACAGAAACTAAGGTCTTTTCATTAAGTAGTACCAGGGCAACTGGAGATACCTATCTATATCTATATCTATATCTATATCTATATCTATATCTATATCTATATCTATCTATATCTCTATATCTATATCATCTATCTATATCTCTATATCTATATCTATGATGTATGCAAAAATCAATACTGTACCAACTCATTTCTAAGGGTAGCTATAAAGGGCAAACAATAAACTTCTAGAAAAAATGGACAATATCCACAAATTTGAATAGAAAAATAGTTTTTAAACAAAGAGAATGCATTAGCACAGACTGATAAATTTTACTGTAGCAATACTTTGTATTTCAAAGACAATAAAGAGCAAAAAAGTAAGCCATAGTAGAAGATATTTATAATATGTATATCTAATAAGAAGTCATATAAATATCAATCCTTAAAATAAAATATCTAGTGATCAGAAAATTAGATAAGAATGTTCCTAAAAGAAGATAATCGAATTACCACTAAATATATGAAAAAGTGGTAACTACATTGCTTATTAGGGATAAACAAAATACAATGAAAACTAAGCACCACTGCTTAGTCATCAGAATGGTTAAAATAAAAAGACAAGGGGTTGACAAATATGTGGAGCTAACAGAATGCACAAAATCTGTTCATTAGATGGTAAATTTGTTTAGGTACACTGAGGAACACTTTGGCAGCATTTTTGACACCTAGCATCTGTATATTTTAAGACTGCAATTCTACTCTTCATATACACAAATAACAGATGCATAAAGTGATGCTTATAGCAGCCTTATTTATAGATAATAGTATTTTCATACAATGGAATATTATATAGCAATCAAAGTGAACAAATCTCATTTATATGTTGCACCATTAATATTTTTCAAACTCAATGTTGCATGAACAAATTCACACTGTATGATAACCGTAAAAACATGAAATGTGGATCATTATGATGACAATCACATGGGTAGTTTAGGAAGATAGATTAAAGGTTAAAAAGCAAGGTGGGTATGGTGTCACACACCTGTAACACTAGCATTCTGGGAGGTTGAAGCAGGAGGATTGTAAATTCAAGCACGACCCAGGCAACTTAGTCATTTAGCGAGACCCTAGCTCAAGAAAAAACTTGTAAAAGCACTGGTGATATTGTTTAGTGTGAAGACATTTGGTTCAGAACTCAGTACCACAAACCTGACAAATCAACAACAAAAAACTCCTAAACAGGTGAAGAAAGTAAGGAGAGGGCTGGGTTAGTTTAATAAAACCAATTCTATCTCTTTTTTTCTTTTTCTTTTTTAATTCAGAGTTCTTTAAAATGTCTTCATGCATGCAAGACGCTGCAGGAGAAAGTGAGATAAAGGCTTAAAACAATCATATCCTCATATTTTTAAAAAGCACAATCTCATCTCGCTAAAGCTTGACACAAATTAGATGAGTAATTGCTGGCATTTCATGATTTGCAGAAGTCTGACTCTAGAACTGGGTGCTTGCGGGACCTCCTGTGATCTCCGTCAGCTTCCAGCCTTCCCTCATCAAGTTGCAGAAGCCTGAGGGACCCAGATTTTCAGAGCGACCCCGCTGCCTTGAGGAACTTCTTACACTGATTACCATTTGGATGTGACGAGCCTGCCACATCAAAAAACATATTTACCTTGCAACTGCATATATTATCCTGCTTAGAAAAACTGTTAAAGAAATAAAATAATGTTCTGCCCTCAGGCAAGATTGGAAAAGTTGATAATTTCTCCTGAGTTAGGCAAAAACTTGTTGTTCTAAGCTTTAATCATTATCTTCACCTAAAAGTATAGGAGGTTAATTAGCAAAGATTCTCCAGTTTAGGTACTTGGGAAATGAGTCTCTCAGAGGTTTGAAGACTCACAAAATTTACATTCTGTAATCTGATGCTGAAGAACTCATGAATTATAGTTAATAAAATGTGTAGAGGGAAAGTTACCATCCTTTGTAAATATTTCTGATATAACTGAAAATGTTGAAGTAGGCTGACCAGTTTTACTAGAATGTTTTGTACAAGAATTTTGGAATAAATGCAGTGAGGTACTGCTGACAAAGTGGAAGTCACAGCCAGTGCCAGCGTATCCACATTTATGGGTGGGAGAGAGCTGTGCGTGTCACCTCCGAATGCTTAACATATGACGATCACTGCATGCTAGTGCATTCCTTGAAGTTTCTTTACAGTCAGTGAGAGAAGTGGTGTACCTGAAACGCTCTATGTCTGCCGTGGAAGGTGGGGAGTGTAAGGGGAGACAAGACGCAGCCCGGCTTTGCTGTTGGTTAAGTGGGGTGCATAGGCCCACTCAGCTGGGCCCCTTTCAAGGCAGGCTTGCTGCATTGCAGTGTGTCCATGGTCAGCAGGAAAAATGGTTTAGTGTGGTGCAGACATCATAAAATCTTACCGTGCTACGATGATAAAGATGGCCTAGTATTTCTAGTCATCTTTCCGTGTACTTTTACCATGGCAAGAACAAAACCTCAGTTCTTAGCCTAACGGGTCACCTCCTTTAAAACTCTGAATGCAGCTTTATAGAGCAAAGGAAAACCTCAAGCTCCATATGCAGGGGATGGAAGGTAATCGTATTTAATAATGTTTACTTCACTGTCTCTGCAATGCAGCGGCCTGTGTTTGTTTCCCCTGGTGAGGACACCCCTGGCGACCACAGCCCTGACCCTCTGCCATCTCCACTGCTCGGTGCCATCCGGAGTCTTGAGGGCCTTCTCTCCCGGCAGGACTCCCTTTCACCAGCCCACGAGTCCACCGGCCCCAGCCACAGACTTCACTCCCGCCCCGCTTAAATCCAGTGACCTGAATGCAGGCCATTCTGTTTATCTTTAACTTCCTGGAAACCCTAGCAAAGCCCCTTGCTGAGTGCACTCCGAGCTTCTCCAGCTCTCTGGGTGAAGCCCATGTGCACGGAGTGTAGCTGGGTACAGCCCAAGCCGTGCCAGCCACTGTGCCCTCAGGGCTAGGCAGGTCTCCACTGCGGCCTCCCGGCCACCGCACCACGCTTTGGCGAATCTTGACTCCCGTACTCTTACTCTTTTTTTAAAAATAGACAAGACTCCTTCCCTAGCCTCACACTTGGCTAATAACCATGAAATCCACCTTATTTAGAAAATTAAAGCAATTAGGAGAAATGCTCAGAGAAAATCAGGTACAAAAAAGGCCACAGAGTGCATTTTGAAAAAAGAAGGAGCATGTGCTCATATTTTAAAAAATTAATAGGAAAATGAACCCCAGGTAAATACATGAAGAACAGGAGGGATCAAAGCAGAAGGGATGCGGGTACAATTAAGATGCTTCAGACTTGCGTTATTTAGCTTTGAATTTGATTTTGTAGTATTGTACCTATTTTACATAATTAAAAAGATAAATAAATTTTTAAAGAAACCTGATCCAATTGAATCCGAGCGCACAGCAGGTTAGTGGTTTAATGAATCAGAGAAAAGAATGACTTCCAGTTCCTTTAAAATGGTTATGTCCCTACCGAAGGCCACAGTCCCTTTGGGCCCCTCACCCTGCTGTCCTCTCTGGTCCCAGTCCCTGTCCCCTACCTGTCTGTTTATCCTGGCAGTCCTGGAAGCTCTCCTCTAAGAGGTACTTTACCCAAACATCCCGCATCATTGTAAATAGCCCTCTTCATGAAAGTTTCCTCAGTTTTGTACTCAGTGTAGTCCATTTCTGCCTGGTAGCACTGATGGAAGAGAAACCACAACAGTGGATCCTGGTAGTGGATCTGTCCCGTGTCTCTGTCGTGCACAGCGCTGGTGACCACAGCACCGACAGTCCAGAGTCTGGCTGTGAGACCAATGTTCAGGTATCCCCGTCCTGACACAGCATGAACTGCAGGTGGAAGCGAGGCCTCAGGAGGCTCCTGGCTGTGGGAGTAACCGTCACCTTCTGGGCTGTGGTTCAGCTTACCTGCTCTGAATTCTCAAAAGAAATACAATGAGGAAAAGCAGAAATTGAAAGTCAGGAATGCTCCGTCTGGAAATCAGGTAAAATCTGAAGTCTGGATGGCAGCTTTGAAGGAATCTCTAGCCTGTAGTTTCAGCATAGATGTGGCTGGAAGCCCCATGTATAAGGCTTGACCACAAGCGTAGCCTGGTTCAATCTCCAATTAACTCTGGTACCTCATAAGGTCTCTCATGCTAAAAGCAGCATACTGATACGAAATCTGAACTCCAAATTTCCTCTGAAAAGGCTTACTGTTAGCAGCAATCCCTCAGTGTTTCTCCGCAATGAGCCATCCACTGAAAAGTGCTTTTCAATGACTGGATCTGAGGAATCTCATAGTTCTGTCCTATCCTCACCCACGTTTTGCCTGTTGCTTCTAAGTTCTAAGTTAATTCCCCAAGTAATTGATTCAGAGACATGTAAAACCCATGTATAAAATCTTTATACCAAGTAGGAAAAAATGAGAGAGTAGAGATTACGGTACAGATACTGTCATGGACAGTAAAGTCCTAGGAGTTGGGATTTTTTCATATGCTGACCTGATCCTGTGGGGGTGGTGTCAGTAGTTTGTTGGACTGGATAATGGAAGCATGAACCAGTGGTGACTGGTGATTGGGTTTCAAAGGAAACCTACCCATAACATCTGTGGCACACTGCAGAGAATCCAGGAAGTGGGAATGTTGGAATATATCTATTCTTAAGAACCTCTCACTCCTTCCGTGAGAAGGATGCTGTTTACATAAAGGCCTTAAGAAATACATGTGAGTGACAGGGTATATACATTTAGGAAGAGTTCTATGTGCTTGTCCTGTCACCTTGAGATGATAATTGGGGAATGCAACGATACAGTCATTTCTTGATGGCTCAGTGCAGTTGGGGGAGGCTATGTGTAGATCCCTGTAAGAGGCAAGGTGAAATATCATAATAAGTCAAGCTATTTTGGAGCGGTAACTGGAGTGCACTGACCTGCAGGGTTCTATAGTAATAGCATATTGATCACAAGGTCCCTAAAAATGAAATAAGTGCTTCTATCTGTGTAACTGTTATCATCCTTAGCCTGTTCATTTCAGGTTATAATGTATAAATTGTTAAGGTGTGTCTTGGCTATTTTTCTCTCATTGCTGAGACAAAATACTTGATGCCCAAAATGAAGGAAGGAAAGGTTTATTTAGCTTACAGTTTTTGGAGGTTTCAGTCCATACTCAGCTGGTTCCCAGGCAAAGTGGCGTGGTTATGGCACAACTGTTTATGGCAGTTGCAAGCCACAAGAGTCAACAGGGCAAAAGGGAAAGGCGGAAGGGCAAGAGTGAGAGGCACGCCTCCTTCCTTCCCTTATATTGTATGCCTGCTACCCTCCCCTGGGTGGGTGCAGCACTCACACTGACAGTCTCAGAGCTAGACAACAAACCAATGACAAACTCCAGACTCACCTGCTTTCTAAAGGCTTGCCACCCCTATGACGCGTGAGGCTTTGGGGGGACATTTACACACAAACCACACGTGCTGCTTGGTTTACATGCACAGAGTAGTTCTGGATGTGAAAGTAGTCAGCCCAGTTGCTGAGTAGGGTTCAGAGATTCTCATCTAGTTCCTGGGACTCATTCAGTTTATGGAGCTACCAACCTAATACTGAAGAAGAGACTGAGTTAGGATTTTTTGGTTTATTCTTGACATTTTCCTTAATTGACTTTGTATTGTTTTATGGTTGTTGTTTTGAGACAGGGTCTCTCTCTATAGCTTTACATTCTCTATATTGCTGATGGTGGTCTCAAACTTGCAGTGACCCTCCTGCCTCAACCTCCTGAGTCCTAGCACTGCAGGCATGTGCCACCACATACGGCTTCTTAATTTGACTTAATAGCTATAGTCATGAATGTCACATTTATAATTTTGAATCCTGTTTGCAACATTTTAATAGCTGAATAATAATTTCTCAGAGTTATTATATCTTAAAGTTTCTATTTTTGGAAATTCAGAGACTTTTGATACCATATATTGTTACTACATTTTTCCAAATATAATCATTTAAGAATTTTGAATTTTTTGATAGAATCCATAAAGTTACTTGGTGAAACATGAATTTTTTGTGTCTTACATAAGTGATATTAATTTTTAGTTTTCCAACACACAGTCATGCATAAAGTCAGTCACATGAGACTTTCCAACATTTCAGATGCTTCTGAATGACAACATATTACTTAGGACTGGCTGAGAACCGTATTTGAAAAAGTAGGCAAGAAGGCATCAGGTCACGTCACTCAAATGGCATTTTTTTGTTTACAGTTAGACTTCTCCATATCATTTACATGTGAAGCTGCCGCTCTTAGTAGTTCCTTCTCTTGAATACTTTAACATTGTTTATTATCTTCTATTTTGAAGGCTCTCACATTAACTGAATATTATAATTTAACATTTTACTTTTTCTTAATTACCGAAGTTATTTTTCAGAGTGCCATCTATAAATAATTACCCCCAATCAATTTCTCCGTCTGAGCAAACAGCCAAAGAATGTTATTTCAATATTAGAAATTTCTACTGAAAGTGATAACGGATAACTCTGGTAATTGCAGATTCGATTTAAGTAGTTAAGTTTATTTCACTGAATTTATTATCATTGACTACTTCTGATGAACAGATTTGAAAAATGCTAAATTAAAAATTAATTAGAATCAAATTAAATGGCTGCTGGTTATACCACGTAAGCCCTAAATGCTGATTTTAACCTAGCTCTGAACTACCAACTGCTGTAACTTATATTAGAAGTAAATTTAATTTTATTACACAAAAAGTGACACTTGGCAGCTTTTTACTTTCACAATGTTTTCATTACTCTAGTCTTATAAAATTCCCACTGTTTCTAATAAGCTAGAGAATAAAAACATGGCTAAAAGTCAACCAGACCTCAGGTTCCCAGTTTCTAAGGTGGGCCACATTGTCTTACACAATTGTAACTCAGATAACAATACAAATACTATTGCTCTAATAGTGCTACACTGAAGTATAAGCTTCCTTAAAGACAATAGTAAGGGGGTGCAGTTGAAATATATTTATATTTTTATTTTTACAGCTTCCCTGATTTCCTACAAAGAACTAGTTAACTTTCCTATCTCCGAGGACAGAGACAGCGATAGGTGCTATTTAGAAACTCTTTCGCTGGGTCTCATTTAATGAAAGCTTCATGTTTTTCTCTCTGCACCCATTGTTTTGTGTTCAGTTGTATTAGAAAACTTATAGAGCAAAGGAATTGCACTTGATTAATTGATAAGAATTTTTTACACATGAACTTTATCGGTCATACAAATACATTTTCAGCATTAACTAGCCAAGTACTGTGTGTGTGTGTGTGTGTCTGTGTGTGTGTGTTGAACCAAAACTTTATTTTATTTAAGGAAGGCCTCAAAATGCAAGAAAACTGAAGAGACTAGAACCTCAGAAGGGACATATAAAGAAACTAGTGACACTTTGCCTTTTGCTATTTCTCAGTTGTGGAAAATATTCTAATCCTCATGGCCATTCAAAGTCATGTTAGTGATCAGGAACAGATTTTGTTGACAAGTATATGTGAAATAGGACAATGTACATGGAATATCAACACAACAGTGTTTTCTAAAATTGCAGATTTTGAAATTAAAATACTATCTTGGACTTTACCACACTTATGCTGTATCTTTAGAAGACTCACTTTAAAGTAAAAATATTTTAAAAATCTATCAATTCATATTTTTTGAGTAAATAGTTCCATAAGTGCACATAAATTGTTTCCAGCTGAATCAATCTGTTGTTTTTGATATCATGTGACATATCCTCAATTATAATTTTATCTTTTATGTTGCCAAGTGAATGCTTTGAGAGGCAGAAGACCTGAATAATTTTAGGTCTTTTGAGAGCCTCTCTATATTATGGAAACCAGTTAGACAGCAATATTCCTGTCCACTAATATTAAACTCAGTAACAAATGTCCTTACAGTATTTTACAGAGTATTGCAAGGACAACATCAATGCCATTAAGTGCATCGAAGAAGTTTTCTGATAATGAAAACCCTTTAATCATATTTTTATCTTTGGCGTCCTGTGTTATCCATTTTTATTAATGCATATAAATTTTAAATAGTACTTCATTGTAGCAATTTTATATATGCATATAACAAGAGGAAATATGGCACATATAGACAATGGATTTTTACTTAGCCATTAAAAACAATACAGTTCTGTCACCTGCAGGAAATAGATTTAACTAGAAATTAATCATGTTGAAGAAAGCCAGGCAAGTTTCTCAAGGTTTTCCTCATATGTTGAGTATAGGGAAAAGATAACAGGAAATAGAAGGGGGACAGTTGGGCAAAAAGTAAGAGATTGGGGGAGGTGGGAGCCAGATGCATGGGAGCAAAGTACTGTTATAGACTAGTTAACCCATCTTGAATTGGCAAATTACTCTTTTAGAGATTCTTAAATGATCTGTAATTAGATCTAGTCCAACTCTGGGGAGATTTGTTTTTTTTTTATAATCAAGTCTCAGTGTTTTTATAGTCAAGTATCTCCAAAATTCAGTGGAAGGTTTGGTAATATATAAGGTTCCTTACTGAGATTTCCACTAATCTGTAGTTATAGGGTCAGTGTACCACAGATTTTCCAAGAGTTTCTAGCAATTTTTTATGCAATGAAAAATGTACTTGTTTTCTCTTTCAGTTCCCTTTTTTAGTATGTACCAACAATACTCTCGGTGATACTGTAAAACTACAGTATATCTTCAGAATGTTGACCAAATTTTAAAAAAAATGAAGAAATATTTTTTCAAAAACCTTATTAACTTTTAGAATATTTCCCATTAGTTATATGGTTTTCATTAGTATTTAGCAAAATAATATATTATTTAAGAGAATTTCCTCAAAATATCTTTAGCTTTTGTATTCATGCTCTCACATTACTCCACAGTGTTATTTTAGAGGTCTTGTTAAAAAATCAAACAAAACCCAAAGACCCTCAAGGTTTCTGACTAGGCTTTAGATATGTTAGACACACTATGTTTAAAGTCAATTTCTTCCTTACCCCAACACCATCATCTCCCCCTTTAATAGCATGTATTTTTTGTTCATTAAATTATTTGACTGAGGCTTTAGGTGTTTTTTAATATATGTATGTTATGTATTAGTAAAACTGTAATTCTATAAAACAAGGAACAATTAGGGCATAGGTTGAATAAGGAGTATATTAAAATTCTTTAACGATATGTAAATGTCACTTTTCAGAAGCTCTCAGAACAATTATTATTTTCCCTTAATACTATTTTTCTTGTTAATTAGAGATTCCATCACTGACCTGGTAACGAAATGAGGCTGGGAAAGGTAGAGAAATAGGAAATATTGTCTGCATGACTCATCATTTGTCAAACAGAGTGAGCCAGACTGCCGTTGAGTCAGAACCTGCCACTTTGTAGTGACCAATTAGCTTTTAATGTTTTAAAATAATTATAGTGAAGTCTAAGCCACTATATAAAACTACTATATAAATTCTAGTGCCATTAGTAACCCCATTTTTTAGAGATTCAATCAATCAGTGGTTGTGAGGAAAACTGCACCCATTTTGCCAATTTGAGGAGCATGAAAGTTCAAAGAGTAAGAAGTAGTTGTCAACAGGAATCAAAGTGAAATATATCTCAAAGTGAAATTTTTAATTTGGAAGTTTGAAGACTAGTTCCTAAGCTAGACCATATGCATAATTGTCTTTAGTTCTATAAGGTCAGAGAATGCTGATACATATTCAATCAGTTTTAATGATAAAAGGGCCAGAAGTAAGTCTAAAATACATTTTTTTATGTTCCAAAATGCCATTCAAATCCAGCAAACAGTTAACTACTTTTGAAGATTAGTTTTAAATTAGAACTTAAATCCTTTGACATTCTGAAACCAGCCCTTCAAAAACAATATCAACCTTTTCAGTCAATCTTAAATGTTCTCTTCTTCCTTGAATTTCTTTTGTCCAGAACCCTCAGAAGGACATTTCAAAGAGCAGAAGAGAGAAATGGATTCTACTCTGATTTCTTTTCAATACATTGTTTTGAATAATAGTTTGGAAAATATCTAAAGGAATGACATTTTGGAATGCTGGTGCTATAGAAAATTTATTGGAATAAAATAAAGATACTTTATTCAGTATATGGGTTCTGTATATTCTGATAAATTTCTATAAGTAACACAGACAAGTCTGTAATTGAAGGCCATAAAATAGCTCATATCATAAATGTGATTTCCACAACACTACTAACTGAGTAAGCAAATGGGTATGAATTACAATCAAAGGCTCTGTGTGTGAGTTTGCAAATACAGACTTATAGAACTGAATGTGCTGTGGAATTCACATGGAGCTAAAAAGAGTTCACTTCTTCTGTACCAGTTTCCAAAAGCTAGCATGATACCTTTTCATCCTGTAGCCTTACTTCTAATCTGTCCCTCTTCTTCTAATTCTCTATTTTCTCCCTAACCTCTTTTAAATTTTAATTCCTGAAAGCAAAATTGACATACTAAGGACTTATATACTGTATATAATTTTTTGGTTTGTTTTAGATTTTGTTATAATTACATATCTAGTTCATATGTTTAAAGGTGGCAAATTAATAGTTACCTGTCTGTCATTTTTCTGTTTGATGCTATTGTTATTGCTTATGGTACCATTTTAGCCAACAGTGACATAATTGTTTTAACCAACTGTTATCCCAAGACTGAGA
The DNA here is from genome assembly GCA_004027295.1 of Dolichotis patagonum. Lineage (NCBI taxonomy): Eukaryota > Metazoa > Chordata > Mammalia > Rodentia > Caviidae > Dolichotis > Dolichotis patagonum. The sequence goes on along the minus strand of PVJX010013612.1, from coordinate 3,508 downwards.
ATGACTAAAGTTCATAGAAAATATTGTGGCACAGAGAACCAGGGGCTGGACCAAACAGGCAGCAACTTCTCATACCCAAAATATTGAAGAGATAGAATCTTAAAACAGATTCAAAAATAAAACAGCTATACCTGTAACACACCTTGGAGAAGTTGTCATTTCCTAAGGATTCTAAATATAAGCAATAAAGCAACTCACAATAGGCAGTTTAAAAGCATCAACCCAGGAATTAAACTGAGAAAAAGAAAAAGAAAACAAAATGAGAAGACACTTAAAGATGATGCAACTCCAGACAACCACTTCACCAAAGGCAACCTCAGGAAGAAATGAGATGGGGCAATCCAAAAATCATCCACAGGACCTCTCTGAAGTAGTAAAAACAAAAGCAATTGAAAGAGGCTCTCAAAAAAAATCAAATCAGAAGTAATTTCTCAAATAACTGCCACAATGGAAACCATGCCTAGTGACTCTGGAGCAGAATCAGATAAAAATAGAGGATATTAAGAAAATGGAAACCATCAATGTCCAATGTGGGAAAGAAATGGAATCCATAAGACAAATGCAAGCAGTTATTCAGGAGAATAAAAATTCCACTGAAAGTATCTACAGCAGAATGAGCCAATATGAGTACAGAATCTCAGCTATAGAAGACAGATAGTGAACAGGAAAAGAAAGATTTCTTAAAAGTAGCAAGGAACAATGATAAATCAATCCAACAGCTGCTAGATGAGGCAAAAAAGAATAACTTAAGATTGATCAAAATCAATGAAAAAGCAGGAGATAGCACAAATAATATAAAAAACTGTTCATAGACATAATGGAAGAAAACTTCCCTGATATGGAAAAAGAATTTGACATACAGATAAGTGAGGCATATAGAACTCCAATTAGCTAAAATTAAAAAAAAAATCTACAGCCAGGCATATCATATTCATGCTTCCAGAAATTCAGCATAAGAATAGAATCTTAAAAGCTGTTAAAGGCAAAAACCCCAAAGCATTTATAAAGGAAAGCCAATCAGAATCGCAGCAGACTTCTCAACACAAGCACTCAAGTCAAGGAGAGCTTGGAATCAAGGAGAGCCTGCAGTTAAGCAGACTGATGTACCCTGCAAAACAATCTTTCAAAACTGATGGAGAAATAAGATACTTCCATGACAGAGAACACATAAGGAAATTTATGAATACCAAAAACAGCACTGCAAAATGTTCTGAAGGCCACTTGAGAAAGAGATAACAAGGACTATAGTTCCATGAACCCCAAGAGAAGGAAGCCACCAGGCAAGGCAAACAGACAGGAGGGGAAGGGAGAGGGGGCACCAACCACAAGAAAATAATATGACTAGGTTATGTCAACACATACCAGTTAGAGCTATTGATGTTAATGATCTCAATTCACCAATCAATGGACACAGACTGGCAGAATGGATCAAGAAGAAAGATTGAACAGTATGCTGCATATAAGAAACTTTATTTTATTAATTTTGAAATTAATTCAAAAAGAAATTCCTAGACTGAAAGTCAAAGGATGGAAAACAATACTCCATGTAAGAGGAACTCTGGAAAAAGAACAGGTAACTACTTTATCTGCAGGCAAAGTGAATTTCAAGCCAAGACTGATTAACAGAGACAAAGAATGTTACTACATCCTTGTAAATGGAACAAGCCAAGAGGAAGAACCAGCAATCATAAATATATATGCAACAAATACCAGTGTACTCAACTATATAAAATGAATATTTACAGACATGAAAAATCAAATAACAACTAATACAATTGTATTGGTAGATCTCAATACACCACTGTTACAAGAGACAGATTAACCAGACAAAAAATCAACAATGAAATTTTAGATCTCAACGAAACTATTGAACACATAGATATAGTAGATGTCTGCAGAGTATTCTACCCTACAGCTTCAGAATACACATTCTTTTCAGCTGCACAAAGGATGTTCTCCAAAACAGACCACATACTAACTTATAGAACATACTTACATAAAGGAAAAGGAATTGAAATTATCACATGCGTATTATCACACCATAGTGAAATGAAATTGGAAATCCATGGCAAAAGAAACTACATGAAATTCATAAACGCATGGAAATTAAATAGCACCCTCCAGACCAAACAATGGGTCACAGATGAAGTTGAAGAAGAAATTATGCAATTTCTCAATTAAATGATAACAACAGTACAACATATTGGAACTTATGGGACATGATATATTCAGTCCTAAAAGGGAAATTTATAGCAGTGAATAACCATGTCAGGAAAACAGAGAAGGCACAAATAATATTGAACCTTAAACTTCTAAAAAAAGAACAGCAGGCCAAACCAGAAACTCACACAAGAGAGGAAATTATAAATATTAGAACAGAAATTAATGCATTGAGGACTAATAAAACAATACAAATAATCAATGTATCAAAGAGTTGGTGTTTTTAAAGATTAAATAAAGATTAAATAAATAAAACAAAAAAAGAAAGAAGGAACTCAAATCCATGTAATTCCAAAGGGTTAAATCACACTGGACACTATGGAAATCCAGAAGATCATCTATATCTGCTTTGAAAATTTGCATTCTAACACAGTGGAAATTGTAGAAGAAATAGACAGATTCCCAGATATATATTAACTACCAAAGATTAATGAAGATATAAAAATCTTGAACCAATATCAATCAATAAAATCAAAGATATAATTAAAAACATACCAACAAAGAAAAACTCAGGTCCTGATGGATTCATTGCTAAACTCCACAAGAAATTTAGAGAACACCTAATACCACTACTTCTCAAGCTCTTTAATACAATTGAAATGGAAGCATTACTTCCAAATTCATTGCTTGAAGCAAGCATTACTCAGATACCAAAACCAGAGAAGGACTCAACTAAGAAAGCGAATTACAGGCTAATTTTCCTAATGAACACAGTTGCAAAAATTTTTAATAAGATACTGGCAAACAGAATGCAGCAAATCACAAGAAGATTATGCACCATGACCAAGGTGAATTCATTCCAGAGATGCAGGGATGGTTCAACATATGTAAATTAGTAAATGTAATACATCATATTAACAGAGCCAAGGATGGACACCATATGATGATCTCAATAGATGCAGAAAAAGCTTTTGACAAATTCCAACACCCTTTCATGGTAACAACCCTTCAGAAAATTGGACTAGATGGTCTCTGTTTCAAAGTGATAAAAGCCATCTATGACCAACCAACAGCCAACATCATACTAAATGTACAAAAACTGAAATCTTTCTCTCTAAAATCAGGAACAAGACAAGGATGTCCAGTCTTCACTCTTATTTAGCATAGTCCTTCAAACTTTAGCCAGAGCAATTAGACAAGAGAAAGTAATAAAATGGAATAATGATAAGAAAGGAAGAGATTACGTTATCTTTATTTGCAGAAGACATGATACTCTACATAGAAGACCGCAAAAACTTCACTAAAATATTGGTAGATTTAATAAGCAAATTCAGTAGCATAGCTGGAT
>PVJX010013611.1:0-47032 GCA_004027295.1 Dolichotis patagonum | reverse complement strand
TTTTTTTTTAATTTGAAAGAGAATAAAACAAAAGGGGGCAGTACAGAGCAGATCAGAACAGGACAACATAGGCAACACAGTACTTTACATTAAGTCAACTGGACATCAACAGTATCTAACGCCATATCTCTAACTCTGCTATAGTTGAGCATAGTTTCAAATACAATAATATCAAACATAACACAATAGTATAAAGCCATGCATAGAGTGAAAGAATTACAGGGCTTTCTGAACTGAATAACAGAAAATGTTCAATGGGTAGTATAATATCTCATTTTTGATAAAAAAGAAAAAAATTTGAGCTATCACACATATTCAAATTCCAATAAGACACAATGTGATAGAACCAATGGTAGTAGAACAAAAAAAGCATGGTAGGACTTCTAAGAAGGATGATATTAAATCAGCAATAGCTGTCATAATGTTTTATTTTCTTCAAAACTGCTATTCATATCATCAAGTATGATATAGTTTTGAAGATAATGGTGGGGTGGGGTGCAGAGACTTCCTTCTAACCACTGCAGACCAGGGCTCTGTCAGGTAGACAGAGACATGCTGTGGAACACGTGCTCAGAGCAGGAGAGTGAATCTGAGCCTCCGACCCGAGTGCTGTTATGAGACCACCCTTTGGCTGTTGGGCTGAATTTCAAAAGGCTTTGTATTTGTTACAGATCCATTGATTTAGATAACATATTTTTCAAGAAAATCAACACTAAAGCATTTGGCCAATGGCTTTAGGCTAACGTTGGGGAATAGGGCAGGGGATACCTGAGGTGAGTGTTCTCTTTGCCTCTGGACCATGCTTCCCACAGTTGAGACTCTTTGATCTCTTACTCTGGATCCAATCTAACAACCTTGGATTTTTCTCCCATAATTTTCATGGATTTTCCCTGTGTTTTAGGAGAATAACACATTAATCAGGTTTTGTGGTAACAAAATTTATCATTGTAACCATTTTTAAATGTGTAATCGGTGGCATTAGCACATTCATATCACTGTACAGCTGTCGGTGACCGTCATTCTCCAGTACTTTCTCATTTCCCCTAGCTGAAACTTTACCGTCTTTAAACACTGACTCACTATTCCCTCCTCCCTTGAATACTATTCTACTTCCTGTCCCTATGAATCTGATGACTCTAGGTCACTCATGTAAGTGAAGTCATACGGTATCTTCCATTTGTGTCTGGCTTCTTTTACTGAGCAATGTTTTCTGGGTTCATCTGTAGGTAGCATGTGTCCATTCTTCCTTCCTTTTTAGGGAGAAACAATCTCTTCTATGTGGATACCACTCTCTCTCTCTCTCTCTCTCTCTCTCTCTCTTTCTTTCTTTTACTGGAGATTGAACCCAGGGTCTTCAGCATTCCAGCACTTTTTCCATGTTTAATTTTGAGACAGGGTCTTGTTAAGTGACCAAGTTGCCCAGGCTGAGCCTGAACTTGGAATCCTCCTGCCTCAGTCTTCTAGAGTGCTAGAATTACAAAAGTATACCACCAAATCTGGCTCATTTTTATCTTTTTACTGCTTTTTATGACTTTTTCAAGTGTACAGCTGGGCATGGTGGTGCACTCATGTAATCCCAGCATGAGGGAGGCTGAGGCAGGCGGATTGTTGCAAGTTCAAGACCAGCCTGGGCTACAAAGTGAGTTCAAGGCTGGCTTGAACCATATAGCAAGACCTTGTGTCAAAAAGACAAAAAAAAAAACCACAGAAGAGTGTACATTTTAAGAAAATGTATTTGGGAAAATGTACCACAGCATTTGGGAAATGCTGAGTTCAGAAGGAGAGAGACAGATCCCAAATGCTGAATTCAAAAGGAGAAGGCATAGCATTGGAAAAAAAAAAGAAAGAAAAAAGAAAAAAAGAACCACTTTACCCTCTCAGGATCCTCTCAAGGTCAGGGCTTTGGCCTCTGAGTTTCTTCTCTGGCACTGATGTCACTCTTGGAGCTATGCTCTGATCTCCAGCACATCCTTCACGACAAGAGCCTGTTGCAAGGCGGCTATTGCTCAGCTGTTAAACCTAAGCATCCATTGTTTTCATCTGTATACTAGATAACAACTGTGTGTGTGTACATGTGCATGTCTGTGTTTGTACATGTGCATAGGTGTACTTAGAGGCACATAATCATAAGACCTTCTGCAGCTTCTTTTTCTCATAATTAGTATGGCTTATAGCTCTGCTTATGTCAGTGCATAAAACTTTGCTCCAAATTTTAGTAGTTGCATATATTCTGTTTTATGGGTCATCATAAATCCATTTTTCCTGTCTCCCATGCATGGATGTGTAGGTTGTTTCTGGCTGTTTGGTTTTCCAAACAATGCTGCAGTCAGTTTCCTTGAATACTGCCCTGGTTCAGCCACATGAGTGTATCTGTAGGCCGAGTTCCTCGAAGTGAGACTGCTGGGCCAGAGGGCACGAACATTTAACACCTTGAAAGATATGCCCACACTAGAACACCTTGAAAGATACGCCCACACTAGGCAGTTCAATTTGCAAGTGTGTCTTATTAGGAGAAAATCTGTGAGGTTAAGTCCACCCTGTAAATGCTATATCTGAGGAGTTCATTAATGAAATGATCTCATGTTCTGCCTCGTCTCCAAGAGGGCTCATAGAAGCTTATAGCAAGATGCAAATTCAATAAGGCTGAACATAATGAACACACAGAAACCTCACACCATTATTAAAGTCAGCCTGGTTCTAATAATAACTGGTGCTTATTTTGAGCACTTATTATATACCATCTAAGTCTTTCATATGGATAAACTCAACTAAACCTCACAATCCCATTAAGATGGAATTGTTAATGCCTCCATTTTATAGGTGAGGAAACTACAGCACAGAGGGGTTAGGTAGTTTGTTCAAAGTCACACAGCAAGTGGGGGAGCTGGACTCTCCACCACTGCATCCTGCTTTGTTTACTTTACAGTGTCCTAGTTCTCCAAATCCAGGAGTTGGAGGAGGAAGGATGAAGCTGGATAAATAAAGATTATCATTGTTGTGAGTCATTTAATCAACCCTTTCTCAGTCACTAATTTATTTATCCTATTGTTCAACAAATTGTGATCAGGGCAGCTCTTTGCCACAAGCACCGGGGATAATAGTGTATGAAACTGTATATTGTCCCCACCTCTGCGTCACTGTGGAGGCAAAGCTTCTTCGTGGGTGCACCGCCAGTGGAAGGGCATATTGTAGGTCCTTCCAACTGCTCATTTGAGTGAGCAGTCTCTGAGCTCTGGGTCCTCATTCTTGGTGTCCCTGACTTGTTCCTCCTCTTGTATCATCAGCCAGAGCCTGTGGCTTGACCTTGCTGATGCATCAAGGGCTTCTGGGAGGAGCAACCCTAAGCCTCCCATTCCCTGGGCACTGTACTTATAACATTGTTACAGGGGTCTGGGAGGAGCCCATGGCTCCAGGGGAGAAGGAGCAGTCCCTGCTTTCTGTTTCCTGTCCTCTTGGGCTCTGGGGCCCTTGCTGGGATACCTGATAGACCAGTGTTAAAGAGACAAAGGTTTCTAGATTTCATTTTTTTCCATCTACAAAATGATAAAAATAAGTATTATCTCCACTCCGTCTCTGAAATGTATCTGAAGCCCATGTAACAAACCAAACCAACCAATGAACACAATTTTTGCCCATTCAACCAATGTATTTAGTGCCTGTGTGTGCTGAGCAAGGTGATCTTGTCATGCCGGGCAGCATGACCAGTCTCTCCGATGTCCAAATGCATAGGCTGGAGGGAGGCAGAAGCACGTCAAAGAGCCACTGCACACATAACAGTAAGAGCTTACCAACTGCTTTCTCCATGTCGGGCACGTCTCCAGCTCTTTGCAGTCATCAGCTCAATTAATTCCTACTGCACTTTATGGGTGAGGAAACTGAGGCACAGGATGATTAAGTATTTGTCCAAGGTAAATGGTTAATAAGGAGGGAACAGGAATTCCATAGGCCTCGAGCTCCAAAACCTGCCTCCCTAGGGAAGAGATCATCTCCTGTGCTATGAAGTCCTGTGGAGAAATGGAACAGAAAGATCTGAGAGGAAGACAGTGAGGGCCTTGGGGAACACCTCTAGGGGTGCTTGGTGCATTCTCCCAGGATAAAGTAGAATTTGATAAGAAAGCTGAAGGAAGAGAAGGAGCCCTGCATAGATGGGGATGTGTATAGGCATTGGAAAAAGGCAGTGGAAACAGCATATACGAAGGCCCTAGAGTAGGCAACACACTGGGACATATACAGGATGGGAAGAAAGCTCGTATAACTGGGATCACTGAGTTAGAAGAACTTTTGAGGTTTGGTATTATGCCTGGAATCTGGCAAGCTCAGTAGAGGCTAATAATCTCTGAACTTCCTGAGGGATGAAGAACCAAGAAAGCAGGTTTCGAGGAGGCCCAACTTCCTCACGCTTGGGAGCGAGCAAGCGAGCAAGCTTCATGTCACAGCACTGGTGTGAGAAAAAGAGAGATCCCTGGGTTTCCTCGGGCCTCCTCCAGGTGTGGGTCATTTCCGCTAGGGGAATTCTAGGTGGTGCTTTTAGTCCCACCTTGAGGCTTCCTCCTCTGTTACACTCCTTGTGTGTGATTCCTTTTTCCTCCATTAGCCCAGAAATAGGGGGAGGGCAGCTCCAACTTGCTTTCAAAGCAGAGCAAATAAAGCTCTTTTACAACTGGTTCCATCGTAGAGAAAGCATTAGACTGATTTATTCAAATCAATTCTGGGTAAAAGCCATAACAGAGAGCTTAAGAATGAGCTGCTTCCCCAGGAAACTGGGCTGATGGATTAGCACTGGAGGGGAAAGTGGGTGGGTGGGGGCTGGCCTCGGAGGGGAGGGGCAGCCTGGGGCATTGAAGTCACCTGTGGGGCAAGGGACACCTGGCTTCGTAAGATCCTGAGTGGAGATGAGGCCCAGTGCCTCTAGCTGTGGCCCTTGAAGGGAATCAGGCCTGGTCACAGAGTGCCTCATGGGAAAGCTACAGGCAGCAGGTGTTTGGGTGGCTGAGACCCAAAGAGCAGGAGCACTTTTCCCAAGGACATTCCAAGCAGTGAAAGAATCAGAGTTCGAATTCAAGCCTTCTAACCCTCCCCATCCGGAGCTGTGGTCACAGAGAATCCATGTCCCTGCTTCAGAATCCTTACCTTGACTGTAAGGCTTACCACTTCTCCAACTAAAATCACTCATGCGTTAAGCCATTTTCCTTGTTGTTATTACTCTGCATGCTCATCAGCACTGCTGTTATAAAGGCTTTGTTGAGCTAGGAAGACAGAAGAAAAAGCCGTTCCTAAACCTGCTGTATTCTCATTCACTTAACATCTCCACGTAGGACTCTTCTTTACTCTCTAAGTCATGTTGCCCTTGCCTTTTTTATCCTCATGCCTCTGTCACTTACTGGTAGTGTTAACTTACTCAGCCTCAGTTTTCTCAGCTGTATGGTGGGAACACGACTGACCTAGTGGGGCTGTCATGATTACTTGGCATAATGTGTGAGGAGCAGCTATCAGTGCTGGGCCATAGTGAGTGCCCAAAAGTGTTAGCTCTGTTTCATTATTTGCGCAGGGGAAAGGAAGGGGGTCTGTTCTCAGTTGGATACATGTCCACATGTCCACTGCTTCTTGTTCTCCCCGCAGACTGCTCTGACTTGTAGCTCCCCTGGACATTAGTGTTTTGCAATCACTTCCCATCCTCTCCAACCCCCCATGAGCACCTGTGGCATCTACATGCACCCAGAATGTAGATGCACATGGGGTGTTTAGAACACAGACCCTCCTTTTTAGATTGCAAATAAGAGGATCAAATGGTGGGGCAGGAGGAAGAATTCCCAATATTGTCCCTGCTCTGTAAGAGCATCATGTTTGAGGTTACTGTATCTTTTTTTTTTTTTTTTGAGTAGTGGGAATTGAATCCATGCATTGAGATACATTTCTAGGCCTTTTTAATTTTTCTAATTTTGAGACAGTGTCTCACTAAGTTGTTAAATTGGTCTTGAACTTATTATCCTCCTGCTTCAGCCTCCTACAGTGCTGGGTTTTAGGCACTCAGGTGAGTTAGTGCATTTTGGGGTCCCTGTGTGCAGAGTGGGCCTCTGTATTTCAGCTCCTTTGAGGCTTTGTCCATACTCCACGGACTCAGTGCCCAAGTCGGTCAGGCATCAGAGCCTTGACAAGGGACTCCAGGATATGCTTGTGTTTGGGATGCACACAAGTTATGCATTCTTAGCCAGCTGGGTCGTGTTCCTGTGTCCATGGGCACAAGTTTAACGTCACTACCGGTGCGCTCTGCAGCATTCAGGGCAGAGGAAGAGGAGGAGAGGGAAGGAAGGAGGGGAGACAAGGAGGGAGGGGAAGCAAGAGGGCATGAGAGGGACAGATGGGGACAGAGGATGAGTCAGAAATGCAATCATTCACGGCCTGGGAGGAGAAGGGGCAGGTACTCTGGTTGTGGTGCTGAAGTGCAAGCCCTGGTGTACAGGACTGGAAGGCAGGGGCCTCAGCGGCCAATGGGGTGTGTGGCTGGGGTCCTGACTGGGTCTTCAGGGATGAGGCACGGCTAAAAATGGGAGCCATCTTGGGAGGAAGAGAAGAAAGGGAGGATGTAGTTATGGGGAAGGGGGGAGTGAGAGGCAGAGTGAGAGACTGAGACTGACTTTAGAGGGAACAAGCAGTAGAATGGGATGATGGCCCCTGCCCATGGGGGGTCAAAGCCCCAGGCTCATGTTGGGATATAATACACTGAGAATATTTTTTGGCTAGCATTTCCATTCACTTTCCCAGGACGATTGATGTGTGTATGTGTGTGTGTGTGTGTGTGTGTGTGTGTGTATGTGTGTGTGTGTATGTGCGCCCACCCACATGTGTGCATGCATGTGAGAATGGGGATTGTCATTACAATATGAATTTTGATCAATGCTGGAGCCATTTCTGGAACACTGTCACTTATACTTGTATGATGGTGGAACAAATGGTCTTGGCCATAGGTCTCTGTAGCTTGGCTTGCAGGTCTGGGGGAGGAAAGATGACATATATTTCTCTTCTGTCTTGAGTGGCTTTGGATTCTTGCTTAGCTCAAGGGGATGGGGAATGTTTCACTCTGCTTGGGTAATCCCTGCCCCATAGTTGTCTGTACAGTTTTATCTGTTCGAGTCTCTGGAGGGGACCATGAGTCCCCTCTCTGCTTTCTTTGCCTCCCCTAAACCCTCTTAGGACCTCATTGCCTCTACTAAAAGCAGGTTGTCCTTGCAGGAGTCTAGGATGCTCCATAAGTGGATGTCTCATGCCACAGAGCTATGACTGAGGAACCAGATGCACCTGCCTCAAAGGTATTTCTGTCACTTATGTGGTCTTGGTGAGGTGTCTTGTTTGGAAACTAATATGGATGTGAGGATCCTGCCGCTGACTGGTGTTTGATGAAGAGAGCACTAAGGATAGGTCTTTTACTAATGTCACCCCATGTCCTTGTGGGTCCTAAGTGGACAAATCAGCTTGATCTGATGGTAACCACCAGAAAGTTCTGGAAGGTGATGTCACTGAAAGGTTGAAGCATGGGTTTGAGGCTGACAACTGAGATTCAAATCTCAGCTCCAGCTATGTAAAGGCTGATTTACTCGGGCCAGTTATCTTATCAGAGATTCAGTTTCTCCATCTGTAAAACTGGATATCAATAACATCCATCTCAATAGGTGATAAAGATTAAGTGAAATTTTAATCAAAACAGTGCCTGACCAGTCAAGAACAGTGTCTGATGCAGTAAATTCTCAAAACCATCAGTTCCTATTACTTTACTGATATTACCACTGTGGCTCTTATCAACTGGTGGCCCTGGGAATGATCTTGTGCTTTCTGTCCTCTGTCTCTTTCTCTGAATATGGGACTGTGGGTGACAGTTACCTCATTAGTGTGGGAAAGAAAGGAGAGTTAACACAGAGGGCCTTCAGCATTTAGTGATGGTGGTTGCCCCATTCCTCCTGTCCTTGATCTCATTCAAGATTTTCCTCAAGATCAGGCTATGCTAAATATTGGAATAAGTGTACATTTTGAAAATTTCTGCCTTTCTAGGGGTCATAGTCTCCTTCGCATGAATACTAAATTATGAATACATGCACATATAATTCCAGAGGGTTCAAGAGTCTGATGAACTATTATGGGTTTTCATCTCATTGCCCACAAAAATTCATCTTAATCTCCCTTCACATGATAAAGAATATAGATTTTTTTGGAAAAAAATACAAGAATGAGTCCTTCAACATGAAGCCCTGGGAAGGTGGGATGTTGAGAGTCTGAGGGCCCCAGAGGCCCTGGGAATTGGTCTCTCCAGAAGCTTCTGAGCCTAGTACCTCTCCAGGGGCAGCCTGTGGCCCTGTGCCAGGCTCTCCTCGGCTGAAGGCAGGATGGGGTTGGGCTGGGTTGGGGCTCTGCCTCCCTTCTCCCCAGCACTGTCTCTCACACACAGACTGTGTGGGCGCTGCCTTCAATGCTGTCTTCGCTAACCTCTGCAATTTATGGTGCAGTCACCTCAGGAAAGACGCAGGGATTAGTCTTTGTTGTAAGAACTGTTGTGTATATTAAAAGGCGCTTGCAGAAATTAGCACTCCTTGGCAGAAAACAATGGGGTACTGAGCACACCCTTTTAGTCGGAATGAGAGGAGGGGAGACTTGGATAATCAAGACAAATGTCCATATGTCTAGGATACCTCTAAGAATGGCTGGCAGGAGTGATTTAGATAAACGGTGCCGATGTTTCTTCTTGTGTCTTGGTAGATGCTGCTTACCAAGTTGGTTCAGAGTGGAGGAAGAAAAAAAATGAGTTTCTGTGAGTCTAGAGAGACTCTCAGAAGCCCCTATGTACTTAGGTCCCTACTTAAGAAGTCACAGAGCTGGACTGCAATAATCCTCAGGGGAAGACAAACATAAGATTCCAGTAGTGTCCCAGAGTTCAAGGTGAGACAAAAAAAGAGTAAGATTTTCAAACCCGAAATCTGACAACTCACTGGAATGTCATTTGCATCTTGATAATTAACAAGGAAAATTTAAATTAAGCATAAATCTCCAGCAGGATCATGTCTTGTTGCTTGGGTTTATGGAACACTTGCTGATGGCCTTGGTGGGTGTACTGTGCAGATGCCTGTCACATAGATCCACGTGGATTCCAAGTAGGGTAGGAGCCAGGAGGGTGTAAGTGAATCTGGGAATCTGGGATGTGGCTTGGGAGAAGAAGGAAGCCAGCCTATTCCTGATGGAAAGTAAGATGGGATTTATGGCATTCTCAACAAAGATTCAGAGCAGCAGAAATGCTGACTTTTTCACTCAGTATTTGGGGGCATTGCTGATAGCTGATGGCTGTGCTAGGGTGCTTATAAACAGCATCATAAATTGCTTGGATTGTGGGGCAGCTGGCTGAAGCAGTCGTGGGTTTGGGTCATTATTTTGGTCATTATGCCCTGTGCTTTCTCACCGGAGAGGAAGCAGCAATACCCTGAGTGAGGATTCTGCCTTGGGGTTGGGTGTGGGGGGCATAGCCTGGACAGATGGGTGCCTGGGAGGGTAACTGTATTCCCCCTTGAAGACTCTGCCAGGAAACCAGGAAGATGTAACAGGAACAGGGTATCCCTAACTGATGGATTCTTTCTCACACCTCCCAAATGGCTGGAAGTTTGCAAGGGGATCTCAGCAGGGAGGCTGTGGGGTTTATTTTTCTCATGCCCTGATTCATGACTAGTTTGAGATGCCCCGAATTGGAGATTCTTGCTGTGAGACACTGGCTGCAGCTGTTCCCTGGGCCTGTTGCTTCTGAGTTCCTGGTTTACAATCTCATTAACACAGTATCGGGTCTCTGCCTTCCCTTTCACCATGATGTCATCTCAGGACCCTCCAGCCACAAGGCCAGACTTGTCTCACTTGTAAGGCCAGACTTGTCTCACTTGTAAGAGAATCACTTGTGTCAAAGGTGCTTAAAAATAAACTTACATTTCTTGGGTTTTTGTTATATGCCAGGCTTATAGCTCTACATGCATAATTTTATTCAATTCTCACAACAATCTCACAAGGTACTGTTGTCATTCCCATTTTATGGATGAAGAAATAGAAGGTCCCGCAGGTCAGTTTTCTTGCTCAAGGCCATTGAGCTAAGGGGAGTGAAGCCCGGATGAACTGAGTTCAGCCACTGAGGCAGGTCTGACCCACTCTGCCTTCTACTTGTGGAGGGATGAGAATCTGGACATCTTTGTGCCCTGCCAAAGGAGTATCCCATCACTGCCCTGACTTCCTTCCCATGTACCCTGCTATTGTCTGGCTGGAGCTGGGCTGGCTGCAGCTAGGTCAGTCTGCAGAGAAGATGCTGTCAAGGACTTTAACACATCTGTGTGTGTTGCTTGCCTTTGCCTAGGACTCTTTGTGGCTGCCAATGCCCACATTGCTGGAGTTACTTAGAAATGTAGATCCTCTGGGAAGTACCTCTATCATGAATGGTGAGAATTCATGAATGAATACCCCAACTCCTAATCCCTAGGATGGAGTAGGTCTGCAGTGTATTTTCTATACTTGCTCCCAGTTGAGTTAAATTCTAGATGTCTGCAGCAGTAACTTGGTTGATAACAAATACTTTATCAACTCTTCCTTACTCTAACTTCATCCTATGTCCCTGACCATCTCAAGAGTTTTCTGGAATTGCTTAAAAAATAAATTCCATGCATTGAAGTCTCATTTGGGGTGTGCTTTTGGGGCTACGTGGGTTCTCGCTGGGATCAGGTGCATCTTTTCTGTGGGTATGAGGGTTTGTTTGGCAGCCCAAGTGCCTGGCAATGCAGAAGGTCCATAATCTGTCTTGTAGTTTCCATCACTTTCGCTTGCTATTCTATTACTTATTGTCTACTTAATTTATTCCATCCCTGAGGCGGTAAGAATTCTGTTTGTAGGCTGAGAAGAATGGAAGCTGCTCCTTCTTTCCCCAGACACTCCTGTTTTTGTCTGTTGGCCAGGCCATCCCTTGTCTAGGTGGGGCTAAAGGGCTCCCCTTTGCTCTGGCCTCTCTCCAGCACTCACTATCATACCTGGTCATGCTGCCTGGGACCTTATGTGTGCTCCATCAGGATCTACATCCATGAGTTAGGTCAATGCTGCCTTGTCCTTTGGTGTTAAGTCATTTGTAGCATCATTCCACTTTACTTGTCCAGTTAGCATGGACTCATGCAGCCCAGGGAGTAGTGAGATCCAAGAAGTCAGTGAGACAGCCTTGTAATGGTGGATATGTGTCACTGCACACTTGCCCAAACCCACGGAAGTGTGCAACAGCAAGAGTGAAATGCTATGCCCTTTACCCAATAATCGTGTATCAGTGTTGAATCAGCAGTTGTTGCAAATGTAGCATACTCAAAAAACATGTTAACAACAGGGACATTGGGGGTGGGAGGAGGGGAGGAGATAAGGGAACTGTACTGCTCTCTAATCCTGAAGCTGTTCTAAATATAGTTGATTAACCCAAACAACCAAAAAGAAAGAACTCCTAACCTTTGCCCTTACAGAGTCATGGTCCAGAAGGAGAGGAGACAAATGGATAAGCAATGGTGTAACACAGGTGGGAGAGGCTGGAAAAATTAAACCAGAGAAAAAGTGGCATATATAGCTCACAGGAAAGAGCCTTTGACCCTGTTGGTGATTTTCCCTCCTTTCCCTGCCTTGTTTCAAATACTGCAAAAGATGGCACTGTCACTACGACCTTGGCACTGGAGTCAGGTTGGGTGACTAGTTCTGAATGATTCTTTCTTCCCAGGGAAGTCAGCATGTTTCAAGGTGAAAGAGCATTGCTTGCAGCTAGACACTGTGGGTTTGAATCCCAGGACTGCCACTGTATGACAACCACAGGACAAATTCAGGGGCGGCTGGATCTGACATTGCGGTGGTAGACCATGGCAATATTGGAGGCCCTTGGGATTAGTGTCTGCTCAGAGCACATATCCAGTGATTTTAGAAAGGTCTGATTATTTTCTTTCCTCTACTACACAGCCATCTTGGTTGAAGGTCACATGTCCCTTTAGGGTGACCTGTAAGAAAGATTAGCAGTACACATTTTTAGCAGTGGAGAGTGTTCCTTGAAAGGTTCTGACCTCCCTGTTGATCTAGGGTTCTGGTTTACCCTAGGTTCTGTAAACTGGTTCAAGTTTGGTAACTGAGGAGTCAGAACCCCTTACATATATGATTCAAGTTATAAATCTTCTTTCTTGGCCTGGAACTCTTCTGCTTACAAAGATGAGACAAGAACACAAGAGGCTTCAGATCTACCTCACTTCTAGAGCTCTGGAATTAACTGTCAACACCACAGGTCTCCATGAGTCAAACCATCTTGATTGCCACTTGATTCTGACGGGGCCCACTTGTATTTAGTGATCAAGTGATTATGTGGCCTCAGCCAGTGTCCTATGCCTTGGGCATGTTGCTTGTCCTCTTTAGGTCTCAGTCTCTGCTGCTGTGTAATAAGAATAACAACAGTTCTCACTCACAGGCTGTGAGAAGATTTAAATGAATTAACATGTGGAAAATCACAGAAGAGAGTCTCAAAGCCCACAGTGGCTATTAGTTGTATTTGTGCTAGAGAGAGAGGAAGTGCTGGGCAGATCCTATAATTCAACCAACAAGTGTTTCCTGAGCACCAACTATGTGCTGTGCAAGTGCACTGTGACAACTCCTGAGGATAAAGAGTGACCCCAGTAGAGCAGTGAGTGCTTTTTGGAGCATGTGGGGGAAACGATAGGACAATTATAATGTGGCCCAGCAAATGGTGGGAAGCTTACAGCAGAGGCTCTGGGAACAGAATCATGGGATGGATATGGCCTCCCTTTCTCTTGTCCTGAGTGAGCCTTCAGGCACTTGCCCAGACTGCCATGGGCTCTGCCCTTTCATGTCCAGAGAGAAGCTCTAGGTTCAGCTCATCACAAGCAGAGAAGGGAGTCCCATATCTATGGGTGCACGTGGGCTCACTCAGAGGTGTCCGTGTGTCTTTCCAAGATAACCCCAGTCTTCTCCCTGGCCTGCAGAGGAAGGCGCTGCCTGGTCCTCATTGCCTTCTCTGCCCCGCCTCTGGGGGTGGCGCTTTTAGCTGCAGGTCTCAGCTGTTGGCATTTGCACACGCTGTTCCCGAAGCTCAACACAACATCTCCTGAGCACAGCTCCTCTGATCCAGAGGGATGTCCCTGCTGCTGCCCAGCCCGCACACCTTGCAAGGCTGCTGCCTTGTTGATTACCACACACCCAGCTGTTCTCCTTTTAATTAATTAATTAATTTGTGACAGAGTCTCCTTGTGTGGCAGTGAGGCAGCGATTCTTCTGCCTCAGCATCCCGCGTGCTGGGGTTACAGGTATGCGCCACTATGCCTGGCTCAGGCACTCTCCTTTTCAGCCTTTGCCATCACGATACCCATCCTTCCTACCAGGCCTGTTCTGCACCTGGCAGAGACAATGCCCGCAGCCCCCATGTCCCTCTCTCCTGCACCTCCATGCCTGGTCCACCTTGCCGCTTGGTAAGCATCTAATGCTAGTGCTGTGCGGATGGTGCCTTCGAAAGTCACTTCCAAAATCATTCCAGACGCACAACCAAAAACCAGGGTGAATGTCTTTTCCAACGTCTCCTCCCTCGCTTCTCTCCATTCTTCCGGGGCTAGCGGCCCACGGGTGGCGACCAGGCTGTGGGGCAGGGCTTTGCCTGAGTGGGCCCGGCTCAGGGCAGGCCTGGCCCGCGTGCCGCGGTGCGCGCGAGACACCAGCAGAGGGCGCCCGCGAGTCAGAAGCGGTCCTCGAGCAGCCCGCGCCCGCTCAGGAGCCCAGTGCCGAGCCCCGCGGACCCCGCGCCCGCGCGCGCCAGCCCCGCTCCCACTGCGAGGCCGCCGGCAGCAGGAGGCGGCCGCTTGCTCCCTCTTCCCCAAGTGCGCGCAGAGCTCCGGAGCCATGGCCAGCCCCTCAGGCAGCCCCGAAGACCCGGGCAAGCTCCGAGGCAGGGATGGCCGGCCGCGAAGGGAGGAGGACGATGCCCCTCCGGAGCAGAAGAGGTTGAGGCTGGGGCTGGAGGGAGGCAGCGCGGAGACTGAGGACGAGGACGCGCCACGTCCGGGCGGCGAGGACAGCTGCGCCCCTGCAGGGGGCGAGGGCGGCGGTGTAAGTGCGCGGGGGCGCGGGCGGCGCGGGCCGGTGGGTGGGCACGGCGCTCCCGCCGGCGCGGGGTGAAGTTGGGCAGCAACTCCTAGGGGTGTGCACTGTGGGCTCCTGAGGCCCTCCGGAGAAACGAGTGCGCCGGCGTTGGTGGCAAACACCTTTCTTGTTTATGTGGTATTGACTTCCTGATTCTCCCACGACGTGGCTGGCCGGGAGACCGGCTGGACTCTGCGGTTGACCAAAAAGGGGAAGGGTTGTCTTGGGGGGCCTCTAGAGGATGAGGGGGAGAAGGGGTACCCTGAGCAGCCCTTACACTGCACCCTGACCCTGGCGAGGGCTGTTTGGGGCGCCCCTATGGGACTTTGCTGGCCGTGCATACTTCTTACTGGGTGAGGGGCTTGGGTGGGGATTCCCTGGGCACCAGCTGTCCCCAGGGAATCCCCACCTTCTGGTTGCAGCTGCTCACCAAGCCCCTGCCTGCCTGCATCTTCCTGCTGTTGTCCCCTGTCTGTTTGGGCAGCAAGAGTTGAGAGGGGGCAGGTGGCATCCCTCAGAGACCACAGTGCTCTCCCTATCCCTACAGACAGGGACAGCGTGGCAAAGTTCTCTGCGTCCTTCGGGGCTGTGCTGCCCCGCTATGGGCCCTGTCCTCGACCTTATGAGGATATGTGAGTCACTAGCTCTGTGTGGGATGGTGGGATGGAGCTCCGTGGCCAGCCTGACCTCTAGGGATGCACTTTCTTGAGTCCTGCCTCCACTCTCCCAGTTGTGACTTCTCCGACCTTAAGTTGGGCGACCAGGCACGTGGAGTGGGGCCGGGGGTGTTTGGAGGACAGCTGAGGGCTGGTGGACAGCTGTTCTTAGCAGGGCCGCCACCTTGGTGGTTTAGAATGGATGATGGGGTTGACCTCTTTGTTCCTTCCAAATATTTTTATTCGTGACCATTTGCTTGGTTGAGCTTGTCTTAAAAATTTGATTCGTGGCTAATGAGCCCCAGAAGGGAGAGGTCCCCTTTTCCCTGCACCTGGCTGCATCACAGACCAGCTGCCCAGGCCCCGGGCTGCTCCTGAAGGCTGCTCAGAGCCTTCCCGCAGCTGCGCTGCCATCACCCATGGCTGATCCTGCAGTCAGCATGTGGGCGCTTGGACCTGTGACCAGGTGAACCCTCGTGGAGATCCCAGGAGGAAGAGAACAACATTTAGAGCCAGTTTGCTGAAACACATGGAAAGGCTGAGAAGACAGTAGTGTCACAGTGTGGTGAGAGGAGCTGTCCTGATCATACTCAAAATGGTGTAGCTGTGTGATGCCATGGAACTTTCACTATTGGGAGACCCTTCTTCCTCCCTCAAATCCCTCCTTTACAGGGAACACTGGCAGACATCAGGATGCCAGAATAGTGTAATGCCCACTTTCAGTGGGGAGGGCACCAGGTGGACCTGAGCCAGGCTGCTGGGGTCTGGGTGCTGGCTCTACCTCCCCTTAGCTGGGTGACATGGCACAAGTTGCTAAACTTCTCTGAGCTTTAATATCCTCATTGGCAAAATGTGTATGTCAGCAGACCTCATTTCATGGGTTACAATTCCTGAGGTTGTTAAGTAAGGCTTGTTCGTGGGAAGCATTTAGCATTGCTCTTGGCACATACTACAGGCTCAATAAATGTGATTTAGAACCAAAATTTGCTCCATGAAGGTTCTCTGATGTGATGTTTGGTACTAGGGGGCCTTCAGCCAGGATCTGCACATTAAATGCTTTGTGGAGGTTGAGAGAATTATGTATATATGATTAAATTTGTAAAAAGTAGAAATCCTACTGAACATTTTGGTCCACAAAGGGAAATGGGCATCCCGTGGTTGAAGGATTCTGCAGTCCCTGGACAGAGTCTGTGCTTGTTTCCTGAGCCTGAATTTGGGGGTTCTGGGGTCTTTGTGGTCCTATGGACTCTCGCACAGATAGAACCTTGATTTGCAAGTGGAAGGTTTCCCAAAGCCCAGTGCCGCCCACAGTACCTGTCAGACATCTTTTCTTGTTTCCATAGGGATGTTTTCTGTAGATCGCTGCATCAGTTTGGGGCTGGAGTGCGAGCAGCAGCAGTTTCTCTAGGGAGTGGAGCACACATTTGCGCTCAAGGACCAGGATGGGTCAGGAACACAGCGCCTCTTCACAGGGTTTTGTCTATGGAGACCATTAGCTCAGTGAAAATGCCAAGACCATCCTTGCTCTAATGGCAGGTGATTTGTACTTTTCTCTGCCAAGCTTCATGGGCATCAGCACCCTGACATTGCCAGGCCTGGACATTTTTTTTTAATGATAAAATGTTCTTTCCCACCAGGCTTGGGGTTTGAATGAGATTGCTTGCTCCTCTTACTGACTCCCAAGCTCTGCTCTCGTCTTTGGGGTGGGGACTGCTCTCTATGCAGGTTGCTGGAGGATGCTTTTAGGAAGTGAACTGCAAAGAGCACAGTGGAGGTCCAGGGGAAGGAGGGTTTACAGGTTCATTTTGCCTTCTCTAGCTGAAAAAACCTAGTCCTCCCAGGCCTTCACTGAGCCCTTTACAGCGACCCCAGAGCAATTTCCCACCTTCAGTAGCTCCTGGAGAGAAAGAAGAATCTCTCCTAGGCAGTTGCTTCCCTATCTCAACCGTCTTCTCAGTCTTCCCCGAGACCAGGCATTCAGCAGAGAGCTGTGGGTGTTGGTGGGCAGAACTGAGCATTCAAAGTCGCAGAAAACATCCCAGTCCTCCAAATCCCTGTGGACTTGCTAGGCAGGACCACCAGGGCTGGGAGGAGAGCAGGAAGGCTGTGGTCAGCTTGTACCTGCCATGTGGTACGTCAGATTGTAGGGCTTCTGCTTCTTGCTGTGATGGTCTACACTGGGTTTCCCCACATTGGCACTGTTAGCATTTGGGACCAGTTAATTCTTTGTGGCAGTTGATGCAGGTGCTGGGGACTGTCCTAAGCACTGTAAGATGCATCCCTGGTCTTTACCCAGCTCTGACAACAAGAACATTTCCAAGTTTTGTCAGCTGTCTCCTGGGTGGGGTGAAATCATCCTTGTGAAAATGTTTCAGAGTGTGAGTGTTGGGTTTGAGTCTCTGCTGTAACACTAAGGAGCCACATGGCTTTGGGAACTTTGTACTATTGCGTGAGCCTCAGTTTTCTAAGTTACAAAATGCAGCCAGGGATGATGGCACATGCCTGTAATCCCAGTGCTTGGGAGGCTGAGGCAGGAGGACTGTCCTGAATTCAGGGCTAGCTTGGCCTACCTAGTGAGTTAAAGCCAGCCTGAACTACGTAGTGAAACCTTGTCTCAAAACAAACCAACTAACAAAAGTCCAAAACCAAAGCCAAATAACAAAAAGTGCAGATAATTAGATGCACTATCTTGGGAAGTTATGTGGGGATGCATTGAGATAGTAGGATAGGAAAATGATTGGCATAGTGTTTAGAGATGGAAGATGCACAACATAAATGATAAACACCTTTAACATTATTTGGGTACTTCAGACTCTGTCTTCCATTTCCTCATCCATTAGTGTAGTGCACAGGGCAGTATAAGCCACCCAGGGAATCTGGGTACAGTCCTGGCTTTCTGTATGAGACCCTCACCTCCCGGTTTCCCCCAACCTCCCTCTAGCTTCCTAGGGCCCCAGATTCCGAGAGGCAGGGGTGTGGGTGGGCAGAGTGGTTGGCACCCAGACTTCCAGCGGTGGCTTGCTGAGATAGCATCAGGACCGCCATCTGGATGCTAACATTAGGACTTGGCCATTCACTGGAACGTTGTGCATCTTTAATCTTCGGGGCAAGCTCCTGAGGTGCAGTGAGTAAGTGGGAACTGGTGGGGATTCCGTCCCCCTTCAGGGGCTGCAAGTGTGGCTTGTGCTGGGCCAGTGAGGAGGGAGGCACAGGCACAGCTGCAGTGGAGCCGGGTTCAGGTCCATAGTGGTCATTCTGGAACTCCTTGGAGAGATGCACTTTCTTGTATGTGGAATGGCTGTTGGCTTCACGGATTTTAGGAATATTTAACCTCAAAACAAAGCTGGGTTTGTGCTTTTCAACTGGAACAATGTGAACTGTGGGCAAATGTCTTCGAATCGTTTTAAGATCAGTGAAGTGGTGGTATTCCTTTTGTGACATCTGGAATGTGATGTGGAGCCCAGTAGGCAAGAAGGAGAGTAGTGTGCAGTCGGAGACAGAGTTCCCTGGAGGAGTGTTGGTGGTGTGGGTGCTGGTGGGCTGGGTGGAGTTGGTGAGGAATGTCTCTGAGGTACATCCTGAAGGAGCTAAGACCTTTTGGATCTGGGTGATGAGGAAGAGGCAGGGCCCAGAGTGCCCTCTAGAGTGGCAGGAAGAAAGAGAATTTGATTTTGGATTCATCAGTTAAGGCTACTCTGAGACCCGTGGCCACGGCTGGTGGCATCACCAGGCTTGGGATGGAGATCCTGACTTGAGAGCCATCAGGCATAGAAGGATAATTGAGGGCAGAGGGCTGCTTGCCGGGGGAAGGTAAGATTCTAAGAATTGTAAGATTCTAAGTGTGGGCTGTCTAATTACAAGAGAAGCAGCCAGGACTTGAGAAGTGCGGGAGTGGGCTGTGCAGAAGCGAGCCCATTGGACTGAGTGGATCAGGATCAGTGGCCACCACTGGAACTGGTTTCTGTCTTTCAATAGCAATTTTTGTAATATATTTAAATGCATTTCAGACATATCAGAAAAACCAATGATGATTTGATAATTTTATAAAAATGCAATTGAAGCAGCTATTCATGAAGTAAGCCATTTGAGCCCTGTGATTAATCATGGGTAGGGGGCTGGGGATTTAGCTCAGCCGCATAAGCGCCTGCTTTGCAAGCACGAGGTCATGGTTTGACCCCCAGTACCAAAACAAAACAAAACAGAAATCATGGGTAGAGGACAAAACCATGTTGATCAAAATATGGAAGAATAGTTCCCATTTATAGAAATAATACATGTTAATGTTTTAGTTGAAATAACCAAATTTTATATTGTTATTATTGTTCTTTTTTCTTTTCCAAACAGGGTCTTCCTATGGAGTCCGGGCTGGCTTGGAGTTCACAATGTTCAAAGCCCAGGCTGGCCTTGAACTCCTTATAGTCCTCCTGCCTCAGCCTCCCAAGTGCTGGGATTACAGGTGTGGGTGACCATGCCTGGCTCTATTATTATTTTTAATAACTTAATTTTTGCAGAGAAAAATATTTTAATTTATTATTTTTTAGTTGGCACAAAAATTGCATACACATAGGAGTAGCATGTATACTTCACACATCAAATAGCTGAATTGAGTTAATTAACGTACACAAAACCTCACATACTTACAGTCTCTCAGTGATTTTCAAGTACATTGGGTATTGTTATTAAATGTAGTTCCTCTGAGGTACTATGATAAATCTCTTGAAATTATTCCTCTTGTCTAACTGAAATGTTGTATCCTTTCACCAACACCTTCCCCGCCTCCACCTCTGGCTGCTGGTAACCACTGGTCCACTCTGCTTTTTTTTTTATATCCCAATTTTTATTTTATTTTTTCAATCAGATTTTATGGGTATATTTTAAATGTGTATAATGATCACAGTCATCGTAGAGAATTTATCCCTGTACATGTTATAATTTGTTTTTTTCCCATTTCTCTACCCGCCCTTAAGTCCTTCCTCCTCCTCCATTTACAAAAGCTCTTTTTCCACGTTTTCCTTCTTTTCTCATTTGCTTTTACTTTTCCCTTCTTTCCTTTACCCCTCTCTTCTCTTTCTATTTCACAATACCTATCATATAGTTTGGTTCTTATTTATCCTTTCAGTTTCTTACGCCAGAGAAACAAAGCAGTATTTACACATGTGTCT
Organism: Dolichotis patagonum; assembly: GCA_004027295.1. Lineage (NCBI taxonomy): Eukaryota > Metazoa > Chordata > Mammalia > Rodentia > Caviidae > Dolichotis > Dolichotis patagonum. The sequence continues at coordinate 27,054 of PVJX010013611.1, read as the reverse complement.
GATTTATTTCACTTAAGAGTGTGTTTTCAAGGTGCATCCATTTTCCTAGAAATGCCTTGATCATATCCTTATTTATGGCAGAGTAGTACTCCATTAAAACCACCTCTTTATCTGTTCACCAGTTGATGGCCATTTGAGTTGTTTCCAAGATTTAGCTATTACAAACTGTGCTGCTATAAACATGGGCATGCATATATTGCTGTGGTATTATCCTTTTAATTTTTTTGGGAATATATCAAGGAGGGGAATGCCTGGGTCAAATGGAACCTCTAGTTCTTTGCTTTTCTAGGTCTGACTTTTTGATTCCACAAATAGGCGAGGTCATGCAGTATTTATTTTCCTGTGCCTGGCTTTTTTTCAGTTGATGTGATATCCCCTAGATTCAGCCATGTCGTCACAGCTGACATAATCTCCTTTTTGTAACGCTGAATAGAATTCCAGTATTGAATCCAGTACCTCCTCTGATACTCAGATTCTAGAATGCTCCTCCAGTTCTTTATATAAAATGTAATAATCACAGAGAACCTAGGCACAACCTCTTATATCATGCAGTAATCTCTAGGTTACTCATAATACCTACCGCAATGTGAATGGCGTGGAAATAGTTTTTGTTATTGTATTATTTAGGAAACAGTGGCAAGAAACAAGTCCTTTTTTGTTAGTGTAGATGTGATTTTAAAAAATGGTTTTGATTTGTGGTTGATTGAATCTGTGGATGTGGAGGCCACATTGGGGGCAGACTGTTTCTATCCTGTGTAGTTGCTCAAGGTTTAACAGAGGCCAGTGCGGGGTGGTGGTAAAGATCCACCCTATATCTGTGCACTCCAGCGTCCACCTGGGGTATGTGCAGTGGTCATGTAGACGTACTATGCACTGCTGCAAAGTCCCACCCTCCTGCTGTGCTCGTGGGAAGAGAATCCTACCTGGTACCCTGCCTCTGCTCCTCAATGTAAGAGGACAGATGATGGCACTCGTAGCAGACCCTCAATTCTGGCCACTTGGGGACATTGTCTATCTCATTTCTTCTCTAAATATTTGAGCTGAAAGTGTGGGTCAGGTGCTAGTCTATGGCACCAGTCTACACCTGCTGTCCCAGAGATCACTTTCCAGCTGAGACCAACTGCAACCTGCAGGCCAGAGTGGGCCCCCCACTTGTTTATATAAATAAAGTTTTATTGAAATTTGGCCACACACATTTGTACCTACCTCACCAGCTGTGGCTCCTTTGGCCTGCAAAACTGAAAGTGTTTACCATTTGGCCCTGTGTAGGGGACACATCAGCTCCTCCCTGACCCTGGGAATGCCAACTTCTGAAGTCTTTGTACCTCTAGTGTTCCATGCAAGTGTGTGTGCAGCTTCCCTGGAAATGTCTGGAAAGGGTGCAGCAGTCACTTTTAGCCTGGTAGGAGTCTAGTGTTGGGGGCAGGACCAGGGTTTCTGCAGAGGCACCTGGCCAGCACCTGTTTTGTGTGGGGTAAAGGAGGAAGGGAAGGGTGACTTACTGCCACTTCCTAAGGCTTCCTGACGATGGTCTCACAGCTGCTGGCATCCAGGAAGACCACCCCCTGGGTCTGTGGCTCTGGGGGACAGCACCTCCAGATCACCAGGAAGGAAGAGAAAAGGAGGAGGGACTCCGGTTATTGAAATTAACATTTCCCACGAAGTTTTAGAATGTCTGGGCATGCATATTTAAACGTCTGCCTCAAAAGCTCTTACTAGTAACCAGATGGTGCGTTTAATTTTCTTTTCTTGTTCTCTGAGCAACATGCAGCTTCCTGCGCATTCTTTGTTGCAGGCAACCGTGCATGGAGGTGACAGTGCCTCTGACTTCAGCAAGATCTCTCAGGGTGCAAGTTCATGGGGCTGCTCTGGGGATCAGGTCCCCTACTACTGGGGGTCTCTCCCAAAACCCTTCCTACCGCAGGGCTCCTATCTTTGCTTTTTTTTTTTTTTTTTTTTTTTTTTTGGTACCGGGGATCAAACTCACAACCTCGCGCTTGCCAGGCAGGCGCTTAAGCCAGTGAGCTAAATCCCTGGCCTATCTTTGCTTTTTGAAGGACTCTGGGCTCCGTGTGGCTCTCAGAGCTCACAGTGGGAGTGGGGTCTGGGTGAGCTGGGAAGAGACTGTGGGGAGGGGCTTCGCAGGATTGTTGGAGTCAGACAGGAAAACAGGAGGACAGGGGAAGGGCTGTGGAGCAGGGCAAGGGCCTCAGACACAGCAAGGGGAAAGCCTGGTTTGCAGACAACAAGGAGACAAGGTAGGAAGACCCTTTTGACATGGTATGCTGTGGCAGGGTGTCCTGAGTGTCTGTTTTTCCTCTTGTGTGGCGAGGGGAAGAAACAGATTTGTTCGTAGGGGTGTTGTGTGGCATCCTGGTTGATGGTCTTTGGGAAAGAGGGGATACTTGGTTTCCTTGGCTTTGTCCCTGTCCCTCCTGCCACCCTCACTGTGCACTGACCAGCCTGGCTTTCCTTCTGCAGGGCCCTGTGAGGAAGACTTAGTGGTTTGGTGACCTGGTGGCCTGAGTTGCAAGGTGCAGTGCTGGGAGGGAGAGCTGCTGCCCTGGTCCTTCTTTCCTTTTGCCCTGTGTCTGCCTGCTGGAGGGCCAAGCCTCTGCTTTCTGCTTCCCCTGCCCTGGATTTGGGATTGGGCCACATGACAGTCTGTGTGGCCCAAGAATACTATTTAGTTTTTGTTTTGCATATTAAAAATAAATTATCATTCACTCATTTATTAACAATTTAAACAATACAATGATATGTAAGATGAGAAGCAAAGCTGTCCATTTGCTGCTTCTCTTGGTTTTGCTTCCCAGAGGTGGTAGTATTTTTGCATTTCTCTCCCTGAGGACAAGCACACAGATTTGCACATGAGTAGTTTAATATTACTCTTCTTTAAGATAATAAGTATGAGATAAAGCTGCAGGCGTAATTTGGAGAAGCCTCCTTTCCACTCGGTGAGGTCCATTGGACGTCATCTCACCGGGGAACCTGGCTCCACCATGTCTTCTTACAGAGGTTATACCTAAGTGTGGGTGTGCCATCCTCTCTCCATTTCCACCCTACGAAGGCTTTGGCTGGCTACTGCCTTTCTCCTATTGCAGTGGTGTGGTGAGTATCCTTGCTCTGGCCACTTGGTGCTCTGTGCCTGCATTTTTGAGAGATGTTCCGAGGAAGAGGTTGTCCAGGTGAGACAGTGACCTGTGCTCATATTAAATGTCACCCAGAAGCCAGATTCCCAAAGATCACTATGGCACCATACTCCTCTGCAGACTAAAGGCACTGGTCTTTCTTCCACTGAGGCCAATCTGAATCCTGGTGTATCCTGGGCCCAGCCATCTGTACCAGCCTCTGCTGGCAGGTCCTCAGTCCAGGGGGAGAAATTGCTATCCCAAATACCCCGGTGATATTGCTGCAAAGTCTAAGGCCTGTGCTTGCCTCCTTCAGGCCTCAGTGGGGGTAATATAATAATGAAGTCAGCCTCAAGGGCTGTCTGGGGTTTTGATGACATAACTTGCAGAGCAGTTTCGCATGCCTGGCTCCTTCACTTTCGAGGTTCTGGGCAGGGCTGTGGGTGTCATCTGAAGTGCTGCACTGTGGTTTACAGGAATGAGTCTTGGGTGCTGAGTCCAGTACTGTCACTTAGTATCTTCTGGGTTTTCTGGGTGATGGGATGGCAGGGACAGACACTGGGGCAGCCACCAACCATGAGCTGTATGATGAGCCTGGACCCTGAAATTTCTACCTGGCCCACCTCTAGGGTCCACAGGGTTCAACTCCATTGTGCAAGTTGGAGCCCAGAGGCTGAGCTTGGAATGTTCTAGTAAGCACCTCGCCTAGTCAGGGGCCTCCAGCCCCAGTGGGACCTGGCTACCAAGTGAGCCCTGGTGGCAGGCACTCTGTTTGTCCTGAGCCTAGGAACTGAGGACAGGGAATGCAGAGGGATGGACACCCTCACCATGGACCTTGCTTCCTCGTAGGCAGGAATCTCCAAGACATGTGGACTGTGGGTATGCACGTGTGTGTGTGTGTGTGTGTGTGTGTGTGTGTGTGTGTGACACAAGTGTGACTTTCTCTGTGAATTCTCATGCCTGTTGTGTCTGTGCAGTACTAGAGTTGCTAGATAAAATGCAGAAGGTCTAGTTAAACTAAATTTCTGATGTACAACTTTTTTCTAGTGTAAGTATATCCTGTGCACTATTCAGGAGAAACCCTGATTAATTGTTCATCTGAAATTCAAGTTTACCTAGCATCCTGTCTTCTTATTTCCTGTGTCTGGCAAACTGCTGTGGGGTTATCAGTGTGCATTGTTGGGCCATCAGGGAGAGGTGGGCTCTGAGGCTCTTGGGGCTGCTTCAGGGGCCCTCAAGGCTTTGGGCTGAGTGGTCCAGCTCCGTTCAACCCTGGCCTCCCCTGTGTGGGGCTGGCTTCTGGCCCGTCTCCTCACACTCTCAGGGCGGGAGCTGCCATTGCTGCATTGGAGCTGGCTGCTCAGCCAGATGAGACAGCAAACAGCGTACAGATGGCCACTCAGCATCCCCAGTTCCTTCTGTGAGGGGCTGTGGATGGAGCAGAAGCTCTCCTTTTCCTGCTTTCTTTTCCACAAAACCCAGGCACCGCACTGCCAAGTTGCCACGTTAGATTCTTCCCTCCTGGTGATTACCACCCTCCCCCACCCAGACAAAGTCAAATAGGTCAAGCCCTTTGCACTGTAAACATGTCCACATGAGTTCAGTGACTGGTTTCATCCATCAGTGTGACCGACACATCAAGCCACACGAAGAGCTTCTAGGTTCCTTTCTGGAAGGCTGCTGGTGGAAAGCTGCATAGCTGTGGAAGAAAACTGTTTTTCCCCTTTCTCAGTTCCCTTTCACCTCCCTCCTTTTTTCTTTTGGCATTGGGGGTTGAACCCAGGACCTTCCCATGGAGCTATACCCCCAATCTTTTATTTTATTTTTTATTTTAAAACAGGGTCTCCCTAAGTCATTAAATTGCTCAGGCTAGGCTTGAATTTATGATCTTTCTGCATAAGCCTCCAGAGTTCTGGGATTATGGGCATGTACTACCATGCCTGACTGTGTTATTCTTGATACTTGATTGTGACTTAAACCTGATGCTTGATCATGGGACCAGTTGGTTTGGGGACTGTCAAGAAGGGTGTTGGACTTGGCCTCTGAGGCTGTGGCAGCCTTTCCTAGGCAGTATCACCATGGAGCCTCATCTGGTGTTTTTTGCATATTGGTGCTTGTGATTGACTCAGCTCATCATGAATGGAGTCCCAGCTGCTTTGCAAACTCCTCTAGAGGTGAGCACTGTCACTCTCTGTATGTTCTCCACCCTCTTGTAGGTGGCTGCACTTTCTGTTCTGTTTCCTGCCATACAACTTTTGCATATCCTGCTCTTTTTCCCTGGAAATCTCTTTCTCTCTCTTTATTGCTTCACTTGGTAAGAATCTTTTCTGCCAATGGAGTTACCACATCCTCAGGGCTGCCTGGCCACACTGACTGTCACAGCAGCCCCAGGGACATGTTGTAACACTGTGTGGCTCTCTGTTATGGGCGTTTGCCCAGGTACAGCTGCCCGTGTCTGTGGGCATGATCCTTTGATGAATGTCTGCCCCCTTCGTCTCATGGAATCACCATGAGAGCAGGGGCCATAGTTGCTCTTGATTCCCATTATGTCTCTGGTGTTTGGCATATGCTCAGCTAGAAGCTGATTAACGGTTGAAGGCATTTTACAGATGAGGAGTCTGAGGCTCAGGAAAACCATGCAACTTTTCCAGAATTATTCAGTGACTCAGAGGTGGGGTGGGATTAAAAGTTACCTGGTGGTTTTGGGTGAACATTCATGTACTTCCCTGTGGTAACTTTCCAACAGTAGATGTGATAGATAGCTTGGAGGATGTGTGTAACCATAATCCCAGGGGTTAACCTGGAAGATGGTGTCAGGAACATGCCCATGGGCCTTCTTATCATGTTGTATATGATACCTTTCTCTGACTTGCCCTTAGCAAAAGCCTTATCAATATTGAAAGCACAATTGTTAACGTGGGAGGATAATTATTTGCAATAAAGCGGGCATGGTGGCGTATGCCTGTAATCCCAACACTTGGGAGGTTGAGGCAGGAGGATTGTTGTGAGTTTGAGACCAGCCTGGGCTACAAAGTGAACTCAAGGCCAGTCTGAACATCATAGTGAGAACCTGTCTTTAAAAAAAAAAGCCAAAAAAAGGACTCTTTGTTATGTTGAACTTGTAGTCTACCATGGTCCCCTACTCATCTTCAGTCTGAATTTCCTTTCTTGATAGTTTTACAGTTTCTTTTCTGTCTTCAGGAGTGCATAGAGGGGCTGGTGATTTAGCTCAACAGCATAAGCATCTGCCTGGCAAGTTTGAGGTCATGAGTTTGATCTCCATTACCAGGAAAAAAAAAAAAAAAGAGTGCATAGAATTTTCTCCTATGACTAAGACCTGCTCCCTATCTCCAATCCTCACCCAGTTTATTTTAAATCTTGTCACAACTATGCCCTGCTTTGATGAAGCCTGGGTTTAAAGAAAGCCCTTAAAACCCAGAAGGAGGGCTGGCTGGAGGGCTGGAGAAGTGTCGGGCTGGAGAAGTGTCATGCTGAAGGCCCAGCCCAGTAAAGCAGGCTGACTGAGTGTGCCACCGTGATCTGGAGGCCTTGGAGAGCCACCCTGCTTCCCTGAATGGGGAGATCGGATGAGAAAGCTAGGTTTGCCTGAGGAACTCAAGACGCCTTTGGTGAAACTTGCCATCAGGGCCACCATGTGACACAACCAATTCATTGATTGCTGTATAGTAGAAGTCTTCCATGTTTGTCATCATTTGTGTTAATCACCAGTACACGTTTTTGTGTTCTGGTCAATATGGAAGTGCTCAGAGAGGTGAGATGGACATGGCCATTATGTGGGTCAGAAGCCTTTCCAGTTGCCCACAGGTGGAAATATCCTGGACTGCACTCCCTGATTCTTGGGTGATCCAAGCAAATGCCAACAGTGCTGCTCATGTCCACCCCTTGCTCATTTAGCATCATCTGTGTTCCACCTGCTTGTGTTTCTGTGCATCTGTAAGACTGTTCTTCCCAGCTATGCTGTTAAACTTGATTGTCAGTGTATCATTTAGGGTCCACTAGAGGAACAGATTTAATATAAAAATATGATCTATAAATATGATTTACAAGCTAGGCTTACAGTAGTCACTGATAGAGTCAGGTGAGGGAGAATGAATCTCCATCTGTACACTGGAGATCTGAAGGAACCAGTCAAAAGTTGAAGGCCTGGAGCTCACTGCAGAGCCGTGTGGTAATCAGGAAGCCAAAAGTTCTGCTCTGAAAAGCGGAAGAGTCTGTCCTGGAAGCCTGGCACTAGACATCCAAAGATAATGGTAAAGTCTCTGGGGGAAGAGAAATTAGGCTTCCTTCTTCTTTCCCTTCCTCTTTCCCTTTTTATTCTGTCCAGGATACAGGGCTGTTGGTTGGTGTCATCCATATTCAGGATGGGCCTTCTGTCTTCTGTAAATCCAGCCACACTCATAGCTGTGCTAAACCAATCTGCTAGGTGTTTCTTGTTCAAGTTGGTACAACAATGAACATAGTCAGTTTAACTGGATGGAGAGAGCCATGAAGATCTGATTGGGTTGTGAGGGTGCTAACCTCATCAGTGGGTTAATTCCTTGACCAGTTCATAGCTGAACGGTTTTAGGAGGCAGGGCTTTGTTGGAGGAAGTGGGTCATAGGGGTGTATAGGTACTATATCTGGTCTCTGGCTCCTTCCTCTCTGATTCTTTCTAACCTGCTCTGCTTCCTGGCTGCCATTAAGTGAGCAACTTTCTTTTCTTACCACTACTCTTTCTTGATGTTTCTGTCTTGGAGCCAGCCAACCAGGGAATGAACCTTCTAAAACCACAAGCCAAAATAAACTTCTCTGTTTGTGAATTGTATATGTCAGGTATTTTGCTTTAGCAACAAGAAGCTGACCATTACATCGACTCTTTGCTTGTCTTGTCCTCTCCTCTCCCAGAGATAGACACACACAGTTCATTATCTTGGGTGGTTTGAGCCTGCTTAGTAGTGAGAGAGGCCACTGTATGTTAAAGTCATGGTTTATCTTCCATGCCTTTCTCCTGTGGGGCAGGTGCATGGGTCAATGGAAGCAGAAGAGCCTTGTGCCACCACTCCCACCCACTCTGGGCTACATTTGGCCTTGAGTTCTTGTGTTCTGCCTATAGCCAGGAGGTGATAAGATCTCAAGATTCCATGATAGTGCTTTCATTTGTGACCCAATGTCCAAGCATTGTAGCCCATCGTGGATTTCCTTGAATGCTCCTTGCTATGGTTCTGTAATCAAAGAATGCTTTGCTTCCCATCTGGCTGTAGCTCCTTGGCATCAGCTCTGCATTGTCAGGAAAGGGTGCACCCTGTAAGATGAGTCTTCCCAGGTGTTGGGTCACATGGGGTGCTTAGTAAAGACGCCAGTTCTTGGGGTTTGCTCCCAGAGGTGTGGTGCTCTTCTTGGTGTGCTTACATGCTCTTTTGGGTATCTCCTTGGCTTTTTATAAGGGAGATTGGCATTTGAATCAGTGAATTAAGTGTAGCAGATGGCTGCCCCACTTTGCAGCCTCACCCTGGCTCTTAGGGCCCGAGTCTACCCAAAAGATGGATGAGAGGACTTTCTGTCTCTCCCTGACTGTGTTTGAATTGGGAAATTCGTTGTTTCCTGCCTTCACACTCAGGATGGAACCATGTCATTGGCCCTGGTGTCTAAGTTGTCTACTGCAGACCATGCGCCATCTCAGTGTGTATGGCCTCTGGGCCTATTCCTTGCACTAAAATGGTCTCTCTCAGTCTCTTTATCATTGTCTCTCAGAATCTATCTCTCTGTATCTGAATCTCAATCTCTTTTATGGTTTGTCTAACCTCTCAGTATCTCTATTTTTGTCTCTATATCTTAGTTTTAGTCCTTTCTGTCTTTGTCTGTATTTGTCTGTCTTTCTGTTTATCTCTGTCTCTTTGCCTTTGTATCTCCATGTCTTTGTCCCTTTGACTCTGTTTCTCTCTCTGTCTCTATTTCTGCCTCTGTTTGTTTATCTTTCTGTCTTTCTGCCTCTGTGTCTCTGTCTCTTTCTCTTTGTCTATGTCTCTATCCTTCCACCTCTCCAGTTCTGTTTCTGTCTTTCTCTGTGACACTGTCACTGAGACCCAGCTGACCTTAGTGAGAGGACAACCCAGGGAAAGGCCTGAAGGCAGAAGACTACAGGGAAGTTTTGGGGAGATAAGGTCTTGTGAGTTTTTATCCAGAAAATCTGTGGGATGGAAAAATTCAGAAGTGTGGATAGTATTCCTAGAAAACACCAGGACTGTGAGATGGGAATGATTGCCACTCTATTTAATTCCACAGAAGGTTTGTTGCAGCATATGCTGGGAACAAGGGCCAGAGGTGAGGGTCTCTAACATCAAGTGATCTTCACTCTGACCATGGGACAAAAGGTCCCTTGAAGGATTTGAATCTGTCTTCTGTGGGGTGGGTCTCTGGGGTGTGAGGACTGGTTGGGATTGTGTTGTTCTCTCCAGAAAGGTGAGAGGGGTCATCAGTGGGACCACATGGAACCAGTGTAGGTTGCATGGGGGAGGAAGGTGGTAGTGATAATGATGGACCTTGGGGACAGCTGTGGCCAGCAGTTGGTGATGGATCAGTAGGACTTGGGAGGAGGGAGAAGAGAGACAGGCAAGGACTTTGAGGACCCATCAGGGACAGTGATGGGGCTTCTTGGTGCATGTTGCATGTTGCACGTGTGGTGAAGAATCCTTGAGAGTTGTGTAGTGGGTGACAGTTCTGAGTCATGAGAGGTGAGGTTGCAGGCAGTGGTATGATGGAGGTCTAGATGGGCTCCACTTGGAGAGGTGAAGGGAAGCAGAAGAAGAGGTCTCAGGTAAAGAGACTTAGGGTACTGTGGCATGGATAAGTCACCCCACAGGTCCATGTGTTCAAGGCTGGGTGCCCAGGGTGGTGCTGTGGGGAGGCGATAGAACCTTTAGGAGGTAGAATCTAGTGGAAGGTCCTGAGGTCAGTAAGGCTGAACCCTTGAAGGGATTGTGGGACCCTAGTCACTTTGTCTTTTTCTGCTCCCTGATTCATGATGTAACCTGTTTGCTTTGCCATGTGCTCCCAGTATAATGTGCCACCTTTGCCAGTGGCCCAGAGCAACGGGGTTGCCTAATCTTCTACTGGAATTTCCAGAGCCATGAATCAAAGCAAATCTTTCATAAGTGAACTGCTTCAGGCATTTTGTTATACTGCTCTGAAGCTGATGAACACAAGGTGTGAGTTAGAGGTAACTGAGGAATCTCTGTTCTGTCTTTGCACAACAGAGGAAGGCTGAGGATGGGCTTTGGGAAACCTTAAGTTGTGGAGGAGGTTTAAAGTTGGCCATTATGAGAAACACCGGGGCTTTCCCAATGACAGTTCACACTATAGCTGAGCAGAAGTGGAGGCTGCATGAGAGATTATTTAGTGGAACTGCTGGATCCACATGTGATGCATAGATGCTTTCAGGTAGTGAGGCATAAGTTAGTGATGGGTTGGGAAAGGTGTGGATACAGTGAATGCAGGGGTGAGATGGGGGTAGAGAAGAGAGGTTTTGGAGTGGGCTTCAGAAAGAGGAGATATAGGTCCAGGAGGATGAGGAGGGGAAAGCAGGAGGGGGAAACATGGTGGCAAAGAGCAAGTTGGGAGGGATGAAGTAAAGGCAGGAGGGTATGGTTGGGGGGGAGTTTAGACCTCAGGATCACGCAGCTTTGTAGTGACAATGAAGATCAAAGACAGATGTCAGGACCAAGTGATACAGGCCATGATGTGCAGGCTGGTGTGTGTGGCTGGGGAGCCAGGAAGCTCTAGGTGAGTATCTGCTCCCTGTGGAGATGGTGTCTGAGGGGACGTGATGCTCTATTCTTGGGACCTATGCTGCTGCCAGTTTAGAGCAGAGTCCTCCCCTAGGGTTGCTTGGACCACAGTGATTCTGTATACAATGTTCATGGGTCAAGATGAAATGAGAAAACAGAGGGAATGTCATGGGAATGTGTGCATCAATGAAAGAGCACCCACTGTCCTTTTTGGGGGGTTGCTCTTTATTCGGAAAGCATGTCTAGCCTATTATATGGTTTCTTTATATTTGCAGATTTTAAAAACCGTATGAAGTGCTGTAGGGTAGAAATTTCCTTTTTTATTGTAATCATTAGCTTACATTAATTGTTTAAAATAATGGGTTTCATCATAACATTTCTATACATGCAGACAGTGCACCTTGATCATATTAGAGATTGCTAATTCTCCTGTCAGTTCTCCCTTTCTTGGCACCAGGAAGGTCATTCCCCTTCCCGCATGGCAGGGCAGTGTGAGCCCTGCTACCCAGTAGGCTGGGGTAGCCACGGCATGTAATTGTGGGTGGGAGCATCTCATCTCCAGAGCGTGATCAGAGTACTATACCCTGTGCTTGATGGTCCAGAGGATGACCCTGACCCTGAATTCCTCTGTCCCAGAGGAAGTTCTGTGTGAAGACAGAGCCCCTCCACCTCCCCGAGGCTTGAGTTACATTGCATATGGAGCCCAGTGAGGAAAACTTTCTGTGACTTTAGTCACTGAGATGGAGGGCTTGTTTGTTGTTGCAGCAGCGCATAATCTGTTCTGACTGATTATGGTGGGATTTCTGTGTGCCTGTGTCTATGTGTATGATGTGAAATTTGCAGGATAAAAAATCTTTTCCTACAGAAAAAAACTTGGCAACCTTTTATTGGTTCCTTTTTTCTCTTTCTTTCTTTCTTTCTTTCTTTCTTTTCTTTTCTTTTTTTTTGGTGGTACCAGGGATAGAACTCATGACCTTGTGCTTGCCAAGCAGGCACTTATGCTGCTGAGCTAAATCCCCAGCCCTTCACTTTCTTCTTTTTCATTGTTTGTGATACATAATAATTACATTAATCTTGGGGAATTGATACACACACACACACACACACATGCACACACACATACATATATACCCACAGATATATATCTAGCTATCTCACGTCTTTATCATTTTTACTTTCCTTTCCCTTGATTATTCTCTCCTCTTCTCATCCCTAGATCTTCTTTTCATCTCTACAAAATCTACCTTCCTGTTTACTATTATCTTGCTTTTATTTTGCTCTTTAAATTATTTACATTTTTTACTTCTCATACAAGGGAAACCATTCTATATTTCACCTTCTGTGATTTGTTGTATTTAGCATATAGTCTCAAGATGCATCCTTTTCCTGCAGATGACTTAGATCTATCCTTATTTATGGCTGAGTGGTACTCCACTGTATATTATTTATCCATTCATCTGTTGATGGGCATATAATAGTTCCACATTTTAAAAAATATATTTTTACTGGGAATCAGCAGCTTAGAGAACCACTATGTGGGATGTCTGCAAAGACAGGTGGTTATGTCAGTTCCTGTGCTCCACACAGAGCTGAGTTGAGATTCAGCCTTTCAGTTTTCCTAATTCTGCATTCTGTAGGCTCATGAAGGGATGCTGAATGTTGTGTCTTAAATGGAGCAGCCACACAGTGCCCAGCCTCTGTCTGGGGATAGAATCCTTCTTGCTTCAGAATAAGCTTTGTGCCACTGAGGTTTCCTGACCCTTAGGTACATTCTGTGCTAATTACCTTAAAACATGGCCAGGACTTTTACCTTGTCGTCCCCCAAATTAAACATCTTAATCATGCAAACATGCAGAATTGGATTTAGGGTGACTGATTCCCAACTGTCAGTAAGGATGTAATTAGATTATATTTTTCTCCAGTTCAACTAAAAGAAAATTGACAATAAAGTGCTGATCAATATGTGCAGCTTGGGAGGTAGGGCCTGCCTTGAGATGCAGAAGTGTTTGTTTTTAAAATCTATATTGTTGAATAAAGAAAAATATCCATCTTTCTTTCCTAGAGGAGGAAGACTGAGAGCTTGCCTTAGTAGCAGCTTGGCTGTCGGGAGGCTGAGCTAAACAAATAGCTGCCTCCCTGGAATTCAGGGTGTGTTTCTGCTCTGCAGGGCACCCTGTTCTTATGGTGAAGTTTGCTCTCCGTCTTGGTCATGTGTGTGTCTCCAGGCGTGTGTTTCTGTGGGTGGATGTCTGCGTGCATTTGCACAGCGTGCACCTGTGGGGGTGTGCACAAAATTCCCCTGCGAACTTCAGCTTTGCAGGGATCTGGGGGCCTTGAGCCCAGCAGATGCCATTTTATGAAAAATCACTTGAAAATGAGACAGGAAAAATATGAAGCCAGATCCTAGCTCTAAAGGATTATGAGCAGCTCTGGATCTGTGTTTTGGATTTTACCTGCTTCCGAGTGACATTTCTGTTTCTCATAAAGTGATCAGCACTGCAAAGGTTAAAGATGGTCAGAGGCACAGAAGAGTAGACATGTCCCAGCTCCTCAGCCATGGCTCTGTTGACATTTGGGTGTGTTATTTCTCTACTGTGTGGGCTGCTTTGTGATTGTAGGATGCTCAGCAGTGCCCCTGACCCATGCACCAGAGGTCACTAACACACCTCCCCTAAGTTATGTCAATAGAGATTGTCTCCATGTATCACCAAATGTCCTTGGGGGCAAAGTTGCCCCCATTTGCTACTGTCCTGGTGTCATCCCACTGCAGTAAGACTCAGAATCTGGGGAAGCAAGCGGGAGCTGTTGCAGTCAGGGGAGGTGGGGCCCTGCTTCTTGAACTGGCTGTTGGTTGTAGCAGCATGTGCTGCTTGTGGACCTGGTCTCTTGTGGGTGCACTCCTATAGATTTCTAATTTGGTAAAGCATTCATGCATATTGATCATGTGAGGGGATGGTGTGTGGGGTGATTGGCTTCAGCTGCCCTCTAACCCAGTGAGGACTGCTGCCCTGTGAGCCTTTTGGAGTTTCAGGGCCAGTGTAGGAGTGTGTCATGTGCATACATGGGGGGAAAGAAAGGCCCCATAAAAGCATTGTGTTTTATTTTTTTTCTTTTAAAGAGAATAAAACCAAGCATAATAAAACAATAAAACCAATCAAAACAAACCAGTGTAAGTGACACAGGACTTCAAAACAATAGGAAATCAACAATGGTTACCATAATGCCTCCTGCTGTCTTCAAAATAGCTGCAGATACCTTCAGACAGTGAAAATCAAACAAAACAGAAACAGAATAGAACCAATAAAAACAAAACAATGAATGTGAGAAAGGAGTTCAGAACAAGACAATAGTAAATCCAAAATGGCTACCATAATATATCTTGGCATCTTTGAAATAACTGCTCATGCCATTGGATATAATAAAATCAAATAAAACAAAACAATAAAACCCAAACCAACAAGACAATGAAAAGATACAGGACTTCAAAACAAGATAATAAAGAATTAACAATGGCCACCACCTTCAGAAGGAGATCCTCCCTGGATGCCACACTGTGTACTGTTATCCTCTGAATAGATGATCAGACCACCGGCCCTAGACCTGCAAAGTCAGTGAAATACCAAACACCATCAGCATCAAACAGCTTTTCACCTCAATACCTATCATTGCAGCCTGTGTTTCTCGGGGTCAGCTGGTTGCTTACAGTGAGGGTGATGGGAGTGGTGACTCTTCTTGTTTCCCAGCCCACATGCTGGAAGGGGCTGGGTCTGGCTGTGCCCCCTGCTGGCAGTGGCCTGCGCATGGTGCTGATTTGCTGGGAGGGCCAAGCATGGTGTTTTCTGCCTGGAATCTTCTGTAGTCTTGGGCATGACTCATTCTCTAGCCAAATCTACACAGTATTTAAGTGACAAGGGCCATGCCCAGGTTAGAGTTGAGATGGAGAAATCATAGTGGGATGGAGGAATTTGGTCACAGTTTCTGGACAATTTCCACTATTTTGGAATCTTGATTTCATTTCCACAGTTCTTGGCTGCCATCTGCCTCCTGTTTATTACACAAACTTGTTCATAACCACCGTGTACCTGACTTGCTAGATGGGTGGAGAGACGTGGGCTGCATTAGAGACTGTAGCCTAAGTCACGTGAGGGAGGAGTCCAAGGTCTGGGCACGTACCTTGATAGGCCTCATCCTGCAGCCCACTCTGAGAATAAAGAACACTGTTTTTTTCATTTCCTCCATGAGAGTGCACTGTGGTCCATACATGCAAGTGCAGTTTATGTTTGTGAGCTCTGACTCTGCAGTATAACTGTGCCTGTGTTCCCAGCCTTTCTTTTTTTCCTTATGAGTGAGATATGTTTTTCAGTGAAACATTTCCAGAGTATGTTGAACTGGAAATTTACTTAGAAACAATGCAGGAGTTAGATTCTAAAGTCAGTGGGCAAAACCAGTTCAGACTGTACTTGCAAATCCCCATCTTTCACTACATGTGGGTCAGGCAGGCAGTCTCCACAGATCCCTGGGGCCAGCCCCTCTCCCTGTGGGCTGGGAGTCAAGATGGTTTCTCTGAGGGAGCAGGTGATGAAGTAGATGTGGGCCACGTGCCCTGGGTGCTGCCCTGGGCTAACAGGGCCCATTTCTATCTTTCCTTCTTTCTGTCCTTGCCAAGTACCCTAGTTCATTTCCCATAGATTAGGAGAAACCAGTGCTGAGTCTATACCTGGCTGTGCAATTGCTGGGTTATCTAGAAATACTGTGTTTAATCATTAGAAGAGCTGTTTACCCATTTCCTGCAGCGGCTGCCCTGTTTCACATTCCTGCTAGTGGTGTATGAGGCCTCCAGGTTTTCCACATCTTCATGAGTACTCCTTGTTTTCTGTCTTTCTGATTTTAGCGGTCCTAGTGGTGCAGAGTGGTCTGTGGTTGTGGTTTTTGCTTTGCTGATGATGAATACTCTTGAGCATTTTTTCCTGTGCTCATTGGCCACTTGCATTGTTTCCTTGGAGACATGTCTATTCAAAGTAAAATGTATATCCACTCAAAAATGTGCTCATGAATGGTTGTAATATCATCACTCCTAGAAGTTTGAATGCCCACCCACAGGTGAAGAAGTAAACAAAATGTGGGCTGTTCTCACAGTGGAATATTATTCAGTCATCAAGGTAGGCACATACTCATAATGCTAAGATTATAAGCTGAGCCCTGGGAGCAAGTTCAGTGAAAACAACCAAAGGTCACATGCGGTGTGATTTTATTCCTGTCAGATGGGAGTCTGGAAGAGGGAAACCGAGAGATAGAGAAGAGGTGAGTGAATGGGGAGGGAGGGTGGTGTGAAGCTAAAGCATGTGGGCTTCTCAGTGAGGTGGGGAGAGTCTTTTAAAATCATGGGGATCTTTGCACATATCTGTGACTATATTAAAAACCGTTGAAATGTAAACAAAACAAAACGAAACCCCAAGAAGTAGATAGCATGACCCTGCTGTAGAGAGGATGAGCTGAGGTTTTAGAGGAGTTTAAGTAACATGTTCAAACCTGACTCCTCCCGCCTAACTTTGCACCCTTTGGCCACCAGCTCCCATCCCTTTCTTCTCTTCCAGCCCCTGCTATGGTGACTGCTTCTGTCCCACTCTCTTCTCTGAGCTCTGCTTTGTTGGGGTCCACATATTATGGAGATTGCGTAGTACTTTGTCTTTCTGTGTCTGTCTTATTTTACTTAGTGTCCCCTAGGCTCATCCATGCTATTGCAAATGACAAGGTGGCCTTAGTTTTGAAGGCTGAATAGTATTCCACTATGTAGATGTTCCATATTTTTTAATCTGTCCCTTGGGGGACACCAAGGTTGATTATATGTCTTGGCTCTTATAAATATGTGGCAACAACCTTGAGAGTACAGATATCCCTTGCACACACTGGTGTTAGTTCCTTTGGGTGTATTCCTAGAAGTGGGATGGCTGAGTTCTAAGACTTGGTATCTATTACATGGCAGTGTGTATATATAATAGTGTATTGTACATTTCAAAATAATGCAGAAGATAAATCTAAAGCATTCAATCATAGAAACAATAGATAAACAATTGATGGATATGTTAATTAGTATGATTGAATCATCACATATTATTTTTATATGAGAACACCACGTGCACTCAAAAATGAATACAATTGTAATTTGTCAACTAAAATAGTGTTAAGTTTAAGAAGTAAGGAGTTCGAAACCCTAGATGGATGTAGGAGAGCTGGGGGGCAATGTGCTTGGGGCTTGTGTCCTCACCTGACAAACACCCTGATCCCCATGGGTGCCAAAGCTGCTCCTGAGATGTCTGCTGGGCCTAGGGCAGTGGCTCAGTGTCACAGAACACCCCAGCCTCCTGAGGACACGATACCGTCACTGCTGTCTCCATACCTCTCTGACCTGCAACGTGGCCCCTGTTTGATTCCCATGTGTAAGAATCTCTCCCACCAGCACTGATGGGTTTTGCTCACTTGCTTTGGGCTTTGTGGCCAGGGAGAGATCCCATCACACTCTGCCTGGAGCTGGCTCACTTGCTGCTGCTCTCACTTGGCTTCACCCCTCTGTTTTTCTCCTGTCCTCCTCCCCATGGGTTGCTGTGGGAACTCTGAGTTCTTGTACCTTTCTTTACAGAGTTCCTTCTCTCTTCGCTGCAATGAAGTGTGTGGTAAAGCTTGTTGCAAGATGCTTGACATGCCAAAGATTCCACAAATGGTCTGTGCTCTCTGGAAGCTGGTGGTAGTTACAGATTTCATTTTCCCTGTGAAATACACTGCTGAAACTCTCCAGCTCTTGGCACCTGACTGCAGCCCTTGACTGGTGGGGTGGGGGTGGTTTCTGTTCTTTTGCAACCTGGGGGGAAAACGCTGCACACTTAGAGAAAGAAAAACAAGCTCTCTTTAAGAAGCAGAGGGAGGTCTCTAGAGCCAATGCCAGTTTGTTTGGAGGCAAAAAGGGCTGTTGTATTAAAATTGTCTAAACTTGGGCTGGTGCCCTGAGCTCTTGTGCACAGAGCTCAGAGCCATGATTGCTTGAATTTCCCCCCTTCCTTTTGTTGGTTTTCCATCTTGTTTGGTAGGTTTCTGCTAGTATCGTCAACCTTAAGGTTGAGTTCTATAGACACTAATTGTACCTACTATGTGCCAGGCTCAGTAGTGCCTACTGTGTGCCAGGGATTGAGGATCTTGGTGAGCAAGCTACATAGACACTTGGGGAAGAGTGTAGTTCTCCCTTAGGTCACTCAGAGAAGAAGCCAGCTTTGGCCCTCTGGACTCAAGCACACTGCAGTACCTCGCCGCAGAAGGTGGCAGGGAGCTCTAGGGTCTAAGACCATCAAGGAGGCTCTGGATGCATAATCCTTGAGGTGGGATCTGATAGAGGGAAGCTGGTGTGTGTTTAAAGGTGAGGCATTTAGAGGGGAGACATTTAAAGGAAAGGTTTGGGTATTCATGTGTGTGGTGGTGACCTATGGCAGTAGAGCTCCCGTGGTCAAGCCTGTGACAGTGGGATGACTCTGTGCAGTTCTTCTAGTAAGAGATGGCCTTGAAGACCAGAAGCAGCTGCGTGATGGTCACCATGTCCCTAAGTGGCTTTCCAGCAGCTAGTGAGCCCAGGATTTTTATAGGCAAATAGCCCCGATAATGGTAAGTGTGAATTCTCCACCTGCCAGGTGTTGAAGCAGTTGGAGCAGATTGAACTGGAGTTACAGAAATAGGAATGTGACATTTCTTATGCCCGGCTGTGGTGGAGCAGAATGTATTTACTCTGATTTGAAGGGAAAGAGAATGCAGACATCATGTCTCTGGGGCTTCACTCCCAACCCTGGTGTCTGCATGGGAGTGTCCAGTGGGACCACAGTCCAGTGCTCTGTGAAGACCACGTCTATCACTATTGCTCTGTATCTGGCCATCTCCCTAGGTCCCTTCTCAGTGGTCCATTGAGGAAAGCAGCCCTAGTATGACTGCTGGCCCTGCAGGCATGCATTAGGGCAGGAGTTTCTCTTTCTCTCAACCTTTTTCATACTTCCTCCCACTCAGGGTGATCTTACTGGGGAGACCGAAGAACAGTGATTCTCTGGGGCCAGGAGTCTGTGATAGTGGGGGGCTACTTGGAAGCCACCTCCTCCTTTCCTTACATGATTAGGATGGGCCAGGTGAGCCTCTGCATAGCTAGTCCAGTCTCCTTGGCCCGTGTCTCCTTTCCACCCGTGACTGGATGATGACATCTGGGTCCGTGGAGGGTTCAGGAAGACAAGGCTCATGCTGACTTCTACTCAGCAGCAAGCAATGAGCCCCCTCACTGGAACATTGGGTGTTTGCCCTCTCACTGGCAAAACCCAGAGAGCCCATTCTAGGGCTGGCTAACACGTAGCTGGAGATGGTAGGTTTCTTATTTGAGTTTTTGGTAATGTTTTTGCTTTCCTCTTTTGGTCACAAAAGCTTCCACATCCACATGCCAATTGCTTATGTGGCAGTGTCCAAAGGCAGCAGGGAAGGGGCAAAGCATGTTACTGCACATTTCTTTACCAGTCTTTCTCAGAAAACCGCAGCAGGCATTCTACACCTGAGCCCTATCAAGCCCGGTGAGGGGAGGAGACCCTCTACCAAGCAGCGGGATGGGGCTCCAGGTCAGTAACTTCAGAGGAGGGGGTGGTGATTACTGTAATGAGTGTAACTTAGTGTTACTTCTTTTTATAACAGCAGTGGGAATTAAACAGCTTTCCCCAGACAGGCGTACTCTTCTTTCAAAGATAGTGCCACATTGTTCAATAAAATATAGTCCCATTAAAAAAAACCAAACCAAAACTAAACAGAACAGCTCTTTGCTGAGTGTGGTGGTGCATACCTATAATCTCTGCACTCTTGGAGGCTGAGGCAGTCTAGGCTACTTAGTGACTTAGTGAGATCCTGTCTCAAAACAAAAAATAAAAAAGAGCTACGGTTGCAGCTCATTGCAAAGGCTCTGGGAAACCAAAACACCCAACCTGCCCTGTGTCGAGTTGGTTCTGACTTCTGCAAACCATTGTGTGCTGCAGAGCAGAAGAGCCTGATGACCGCAGCATTGCACACAGGAGCCTCACGTCTTGTTCTCCTTTCTTAGCAAATTCAAGTTGCTGCAGAAGACCAAGGGGATGTCCGTAGATGCCGAAGTTTCAACATGATCTTTGGAGGAGTGTAGTCAGATGGCTCATTTCCTCAGGCTTCAGCGGGTCCTCAAGGGAAGCCTGTCACATTTTAAGCCTGGTACTGGCTGCAGAGACAGTGACAGGTGTGAGTGGCATGCTTTCAAACCTTGGTCAGGGGACATCTCAAACTCCCACTGTCCCCAGCTGGCTGACACTAGCTGAAAGTAATTTTTGAGCACTTGAAATGTGGAATAAAACTTGGGATGTACTGGCAGTGTCTAATTCATACTGGATTCTGAAGACTTAGTATAAAAAAGAATGTAAAGGGGAGCAGATTTAGCTCAGTGGTGTAAGTGCCTGCTTGGCAGGCATGAGATCGTGGGTTCAATTCCTGGTACAAAAAAAAAAAGAGTGAAGTATTGCATTAATTAAAAACTACTTCATACACATTGAAGTGGTATTATGGATTATATTCGGTTAAATAAATATTGTTGAAATTACTTTTAGTTGTGTTGTTTTATCTTTTAAAATAAGTAGCTAGTACAGAATGTGAAAGCATATATGTGATTTGTACCACATAATATATATGTTTGCAGAACTGGGTATTAAACCCAGTTCTTAGCACTGAGTCCCTTTTTCTTTTTTTCTTTTGAGACACAGTGTTACCAAGTCACTTAGTTGTCCAGGCTGGGCTCAAATTTGTGATCCTCCTGCCTTAGTCTCCCAGAGCCCTGGAATTACCGGTGTGTGCCACCACGCCCAGCTTCTTGCATTATATTTATATTTGCATTATATTTATATTTATATTGGACATCTAGAGGGCGTGAGACCAGCAAGTCCAGAGTTACCTGGTTCACTGGTATACTTGTCAGCTGATCTAAAGAGAAGTAAAGAGTGTGTGCAGAAAACAGCATAGGAGAGGTAGCCTCAGGGTCACTGGGGGCTCCTTAAACAGACTGGAAGCTTCTCCAGATGTCACAGGACTCAGCTTTCTCACTCCTCAATATTCTACCCAGAGAAAACAAAACAGAACTTGACACAGAGGCTTGTACACAAATGCTTACAGAGCCTTAGTAATAATTACCAAAAGAGCAAACAACCAAATGGTTACCAACTCTCAGCTGATGAGTAAATAAATTAGATGTGGTATATCCACATAATGGCATACTATTCAGCCATAAAAAGGAATTAAACCTTGGCAGATACTGAAATGTGGATGAGCCTTGAAACTGTTATGTTGAAGAGAGGAGAGAGACTCAGAAGGTCACATACTGTGTGATTTCATGGGCCAAATCCATAGTGATTGGAAGTAATTAGTGACTGCCTAGGGCTGGGGCTTTGGAAGGAAACAGGGGTGGCCTCAGGAAGTGGAGGTGGAGATGAGTTTCTTTGTGAGGTGATGGAAACATTCTCAACTTGTTCATGGTAATGGTTGTCCAGCTCTGGAATACACAGAAAATCATTAAATCGTTCACTTCAAATGAATGACTTGTGTAACCCATGAACTATATTTTAATTAAATTGTTATATTAAAAATATAACAACCCGACAAATGCACACTGAAGGGAAGTCCTGGGGTGGGTGTATTACTCAAGAAGAGAAGCAAGGAAAGCATTTCAAGGTGAGAGTAGCATTGCAGTGTCCTTGAGGTTGAAGGGACGCAGATCTGAGGAACTTGCAAGAGGTGGGTGTGGCTGCAGCCCAGACAGTGAGTTTCAGGACATGAGGCTGGATCTGGGCTAGGTGGGGACTCCTGTTAAGGTACTGGGACTTTATACTGTTGTCACCTTGGGCAGTTCCATGAGCCTCCCAGTGTTCCAGCTTCCCTGCTGGTGACAGCATGGACATCTTTGGATGAAATGAGACAATGCTTGTTCAGAGAAATTGATTAGTATCCTTGTTAAGGCACAGAGCCATGATGAGCCGCAGAGGATGAGTGAGCTGCTTAGATGCAGATATTCCTTTGTTGCCTGTGTGGAGTACAGGGAGAACAGAGGGTCCAGTTAGGGGACTTCCAGTCACACAGCAGGAGATGACCAGGACTTGGTCTGTGCTGGTGATAGTCGAGTGGGTTTGAGAGACAGTGAGGAGGTGAGGCTAGCAGAATGTGGCTGCTGATCATGGCAGGGAACCTGGAGATGAGAACACAAGGCTGGGAACACACTTCCAGGGGGACCCTGCAATCTAAGGTGACCCTTTGCAAAGAGCAGGGTTTGCAGTTATGATGAAAATGTCTAGACTTTGAAACGCCTTTCACAGTGCATTCCTGTGCAGCCAACACCCCCCTCCACCCCATGTCCTGCACTCATTAATTTCTGGTTTTAATTCATCACAGAGGACTGTCCATTTGCCTTTGTGACAAGTGCAAAATGCCACCAGGAAGGCACATTACAACAATCTGGATTGCTGGAGGGAAGTTAAATCTGTTCAGATTGGCACGGGTGTTATTATTTTGGTCTAAGCCCATTTGTGGCCTGTGGGTAAAGGACCATTGACTGCTTTTATTTGAAAGACCCCAGCAGTGAGTACACAGGGCGTTTGCAGTTGAAACCCTTTGGTGCAGAGGACCAAGTTAAGGAGCACCTCTGCTGTTTTTCCCCAGATTTGGCAGAAATGTTGCTGGGAGCTTCGCTGCTGATTTCTTGGATTTAATATTGCTGCAGAAAGCCTCCTCTGCTGCCGACACTCAGGCATGTTATTAAGCCACAGCTCCAGTGTGGGCTGTGATTTGTTTTTCCTGTGAGTGACACAACCATATTTTCCATTAAAACCCGATGCAAATAGGTGCGGGAGCGCCAACACTCAGTCACTTGCCCCGACTGGGAAGGAAGTCAGCTGGGGTGACTCTACTTTGGTATTCATATCAGAGATGTTTTCAAAAGCTTTCTGTTTGAATTAACTCTGACTTGTCCCACTTCAACTTGGAGCAGGGCTTTGGGCTTTCTGGAGGTGGAAGTCACATTTCAAATGAAATTTGTAAAGTCAAGTTGGGCCCAGGACTGAGATCAAGTCATGATCTTATGACTGGTATCTTTATATCAAGGGAAAGTCTCACTTGTTTTCTTGCCAGTGGATGTCTCACTGGGTTCCCTGCCTCTTCTTTCAGGGATGTAGGGGACCCCAGGAAACATCATCTGGCTGAAGATCAAGAGGGTCTAAAATGCGCCACCCTGTGCCCAGAGAGTGGCTGCTCCACCTCACCCTTAACCCTGCAGGACAGTCACAGGTAGTCACTGCCCGGGAAACATCCCTCCATCCCCTGGCTGCCTTGCTTTACCCAGGTGAACTATATCTGTTGCCTAGAACAGTGAGTCTAAACCTTGACTGGCCTCAGAATCTGTGTGCTGCTAACAAAATATAGACGCTCCTTTTCAGCTACAGAATGTTTACAAGGTTCCTCCACATTGTGCCATGCTATAGAACCTCACGGCTGAATAATGCCCATTGTAACACCAGATTTGTTTATCTAGCTGACTAGTGATGGCTATTTGAACTGTGGCCATGTTTTGGCCATTGCATGTGTTGTGCGATCCCATTTATATGAACTGTTCAGAAGAGGCAGATCTATATAGACAGCAGATGAGTGGTCTCTGGGGTAGGGGAAAAAGAGGCGCAGAAGCATGCCTAATGAGTAAAGGCTTTACTTGGGGTGATGGAAATGTTTCAGAACTAGATAGAGGTGATGGATGTACAATATTGTGAATGTACACAGCGTCACTGAATTACATACATCCAGATTTTATACTGTATGAATTTTATCTCAATTAAAAGATACTGATGGCCATATTCCATCCCTGGAGATTTGAGAGTGACTGGTCAGAATGCAGAGCCTGGCATTGGGGTAATAAACTTCCTTTAGGTGATCATGGTAGGGCTGGGGATCTATGGACCAGACTCATATTCTACTTCTGTTTTCTTCTGGTCTCAAGTATGGCTAAGCCTTTCTGTTTCCCTTTATCTTCTCTGGGGGGTAATTTTCACAATGCAGTCTGAAGAGCAGCACTCCTGGGACACCCAGGAACACTTGCTAACAGTGGCTTCCCTGTGTTCACCTCTGATTTATCGAGTTGGAGTCTTACGGGAGGGCCAGGACTGTACTCACTCAGACATTCCAGATGACGATCATGTGGACAGTGATCTGGGAATTGCTTCTGCAAACTCTTGGCTTTCCCCTTATTTACAATTGGGCTCTTCATGTCAGCCACTGGGCTGTCCCCCTGCTGATACAGCATGATGTGAAGTGAGGTAGCTGGTCCTTTCCTAGGGTCTCTCAGTATGGCAGGGAAGCCCTTATTGTCTGTCACTCCTCAGAAATGTGGCACAGGATCCAGGGTCACATGTTCAACACATGTCTTGGAAACTCTTAGGTGGGAAGAGAGTGGTTCCCAAAGCCTGGCATAACTTTCCTGCAGGACAAGTCTCCCCAGGCAGCCTGGGAGCACAAATCTGAAATCAGGTCCTAATCCAAATTTCATTATCTTCCTTGGTTAAGTGGATGATGTGAGCCTCACTTTCTATATTGGTTGTTAACTGCATGTAACAATGTTACTGCAAACTCAGTGGCTTAACATAGTACACATTTATAATCACCCAGTTTCTGTGGTTTGGGAGTTCAGGTATGGCTTAGCTGTGCACTCTTCAAGGCAGGGCTCAGTTCCATCTGGAGGCAAGATTGGTGATGGGTTTACTTCTGAGCTCCTATAGTTGTCAACTGCATTCAGCTCTTTGCAGGCTGCAGGGCTTCTGACTGTTTGACAGAGGTACTGTCAGGTCCACATGGGCCCCCTGAGTATGGCTTGCAACATAGCAGCCAGCACCTCTCAAGCTAGTGAGACAAAAAGTCTCTTAGCAAGGCCAGTTCACAGCTTGGCCAGCATGATCTCATGCATCCTATGTTCTCTTGGTGAGAGCCCAGTGATGGTTTCCACCCATATATGCGGAGGGCATGTTATGGAGTGTGAGGATCAGGATGTGGGGAGTCTGGCTTCATAGTTTTCTGTATATAAAATGGAGGAAACTCTCCTTCCTGTCTCACAGGATTAAAGATGAAATGAGAGAACGTAGGAAAAGCCCCTAGCATGAAATGAGGGCTTAGTAAATTTTAGTTCACTGTTATTTATTATTTATCACTATCATCACTGTTACCATTGTATCAGGCAAGTACTGCTCTCAGGTCTCTTGGTGGTGACAGACACCTTCCTCTGGTGTTCCAGGCTCCTCCTGGGTGTTCTCACAGACATTTCTTCTTAGAGATCTGGACCCTGAATCCCTCATCCAATCTGACCTGTCCGAAGCATGCTGAGTGTTAGGGTTGGGTGTAACTTTGCATAGAAAGCAATATCTTTGTCCAAACTGGAAGTACCTTTGGGGAACTGTGTCCCTACTGGCCTCTGATGACTTTATTCTATTCCCCAGTTAGAATTCTTGGCTCAAGAAACTGGAGCTGGAGGCAGCTTCCTTTGCTCTCTGGATACACTCCATGTCCACTGTGTTCTACTTTACCTGCCTAGAGAGGTGTAAAAACCTGCAACCTACAGAGTCTGCTTACTTAACAAGTATGTTAATATTCTGAGACAGTATGTTGTTTTTGGTTTTGTGGATTTAAAAGAATCATAAAAAGGGTAGGGGTGTAGCTCAGGGTAGCTGGGACTTTGGGTACAATCGTTGGCACCTAAAATGTATCTGTAGATGTATCTGTTGTTCTTAGGGAACTCACAGTTGAGTGGAGGGACTTGGACTTAAGGCCAGCATTGCTCAGTTTGAGACAAATGTTGCCTGTTACATAAAGGGAATTTTTTTTTTTTTTGTGAACCAAGAGCTGATTGTAGATACCACCACAGGGTTTGCTTAAATGGTATTTCAATTCCATTGTGATGAAGTTATTCCCTCTTGTGATTCTCTCTCATCTTCATGACTATGTGAAGAACAAAGTCTGAGAGGTGCTAATGTATTTTAGACACCCTGTATTCTCTCCTCCAGTGCAGAGAGTGGTGCGGCTGTCTTGCCTCTTCTGTAGGCAGCAGGGTCTAGAGTCTAGAGTCATTGTTTTGTTGCTGTTGGAATTATTTTTTCACAAGCATAGCTATAAACATTGAATCTTTTAAAAAGAAATTATTTAAGTAAAAAA
This sequence comes from Dolichotis patagonum, assembly GCA_004027295.1. Taxonomy (NCBI): domain Eukaryota; kingdom Metazoa; phylum Chordata; class Mammalia; order Rodentia; family Caviidae; genus Dolichotis; species Dolichotis patagonum. The sequence continues at coordinate 883 of PVJX010013611.1, read as the reverse complement.
AAAAGATGAGCTGCTTTGAAAAGAAGGCAGCCTCATTTTTCACACCTATCAAGAGTGAGGGAATCTGGAAGCTGGGTGTGTGCCTGCAAGGCCAGCACTTGGGGAGGCTGAGGCAAGAGGTTGCATATTTGAGCTCAACCTAGGCGATTTAACAAGACCCTGCCTCAAAATAGAAAACAAAAGGGGCTGGGGATGTAGCACCGTACTGAAAAATATTTTTTCTAACTATTGCATGTTGGATAAAATAAAAAAAACCTGTTTTAATAAAACACATAATAGGCATCTAGTTTGTAACCTCAGTAGTGAGAGGTATAATAAGACAGCTTATTAAATTTTGAAACAATAGTAAGATAAAATCTTGGAGGAGTGTTAGTGCAAATAAATCTTAAAATGATGGTTTAGATTTCTAGAATGTGCATAAATAGACTTTCTTTACTTCTCTCTGGGAGTTTGGTCCTTCACAACTTGGCTGGGAACATTCATGAAGAGACTAGCTGCACTGTATGCCAGGGGTTGGCTTATTGGGAGAAACGCTGACAGGAAATAAAGCAGAAGAAAAATGAGTATGTTCTGAGGTTGAGGAAAGTTCCAGAAATTTTCAGAGTGTGTACTGGACTGGGTTTGAGAAAGGTGGTCTGTGATCTATGTGAGGTTTACAAAGTACAATGAAATACTTGGCTCATAGGTGCTCAGTCCAATGAGTTTTGACAGTTGTGTACACCCATGTAACCATCATGCCAAACTAAATTTAGAATGCTTTCACTGCCCTGGAAAATTCTCTGGTGATCCTTTCATGCAATCCTATCACCCCCTAGAGCAGCCACTCTTCTAATTGCCATCACTGCAGATTAAATCCCTCAGTTCTTGGGCTTCATAGGAATGG
>PVJX010013610.1:0-47014 GCA_004027295.1 Dolichotis patagonum | reverse complement strand
GTTCAGAAAGCCCTGGAATTCTTTCACTCTATGCATGGCTTTATACTATTGTGTTATGTTTGATATTATTGTATTTGAAACTATGCTCAACTATAGCAGAGTAAGAGATATGGTGTTAGCTACTGTTGATGTCCAGTTGACTTAATGTAAAGTACTGTGTTGCCTATGTTGTCCTGTTCTGATCTGCTCTGTACTGCCCTGTTTTGTTTTATTCTCTTTCAAATAAAAAAAAGCTGAGTCACTCCAACACTCTTCCCTTTATGCAGATGAGAAAGAGATTCTGCTGACAGGAAGAGATGAGAGGGAGAGGAGGAGAAGGGGAAGTAAAGGAATCGAGCTTCCGTATGTGTATGTGCTGTACCCTACAGTCAGTACATTCATTATGTATCACAAACATATACCAATGAAAATGTTAAACAACAACAACAACAACAACAAAATATTTCCCATAAAAAAGTCAAAACAAAGATACTTAAATGCAATCTAGCTGCATGTGAGTCTACAAAGAAGAAAGAGATCAAATTTGGGGAAGGGTCAGACCTCTGCACTTCAGGTATCATTAAAGAATGCTAAAACTTGTTAGTATTTTTTTTGGTTCAATTCTAAGGTTTTTTCAAACATGATTAGGATAGCTTCTCTTCTCAGCTATACTAGTCTATACTATACTAGTGTAGTACTGTTCTAGTACTAGTGGGCTTGACAATCCACCGCCAACATAACTTGATTGGGTTTGTTTCACTCCATGGTCTATCTCACAGTTGTTTAAGGATTAAAAGTGGTTAATACATTTCAGTTATCATAGATCTTGGTAAAATTGTTAATAAACATTCAATTAATGGTAGCTCTAATAGGTTATTAAAATTGTTGCAAGATTATGTTAATTTGTGATAGGAAAGGAAAAGTTAGAAAATTGAGGTCAAAGGAATTTGTTATTGTTGCTGTTGTTGTTTGTTCTGGGAACCAAACTCATGACCTTGTGCTTGCCAGGCAGACTCTGTGCCACTGAGCTATAGTCTCAGCCCCAAAGAAATATTTTTGAAAGACAAAAAATTCATAAGGACATAGCACATGATTAGTAATTAGGCTGAGAACAAGACCTAATCCAGGCTCTGTGGGCCTTAAAAAAATAGTTCCCCTTCCTCTCTGATCAGGGAACCTTAAGGATGTGACACAAAGTTGCTACAATCGTGATATTTCTGTAAGGAGAAAGCCTGAAAGGATAAGGCCAACAGCCAGAAAGAAATAAAAAGGAAGAGTTGCTGTGGAACAGTCTTCACCTCCAGCCCCTGACCTCGGAGCTGCTGTGTTTGTTTTTGTGCTGCATTCTGGGAGATACTCTGCCACCTTTCCAATAAGTCAACTTTATACTTTAACTCGCACAAGTTTGGTTTTGTTATTTACGACTACAAAGTCAAACTAAATAGAATATTTATGTAAACTATTTGAGACCTTGGTAAAAAGTTTTGAAGAAATACTGAAATTTTTTTTTTTTTTGCTACAAGGATGGAAATCTACTCTCCTGAAAGAAGAAAAAAAATGCAAGATAAATAACTAAATAAATAGCTGCAAAGCAAAGAATTACTTCTAAAAAATCAGAAGATTAAAAATTGCCTCAGGACAATTCTAAGTCGCTGGCTTGCTTGTCAGTGTAGAGATAGCTTTTGATTCTTTATGTTAATGATGTGGAGGCAAGGTAAAGAAAAATCTCACTTCAGCCATTGACGCTATGAGAGTTCCTAATATGCAGCAAATTGATTTTAATTTTCCCCATTTCCCACTAGATTTCTGCGAACGTTAATCAACTGATGAAATGGCAAAGGACGCAAAACATGAGAAAAATAAAAAGAATGGGTAATCCACACATTTGAAAATCCATCCAGAATGAATTATTTAGGTCCCTTAGGTAGTAGTTTAGGGAGAGAGAGAAAAAAAGAAAAGGTTTTAGGTTAACATTTGGGCATAATTAAGTAGCAGAATATGTAATTAAAATAATAATGGAGAATATTCTTGGACATTTAAAGTCTTCATGTTAGTAGCATCTATGAGTGAAAATGCTACATTTAAAATGTCACTTAGGGCTGGGGGTTTAACTCAGTGGCACAAGCGCCTGCCTAACAAGGGCGAGGTCCTGAGTTCGATCATCAGTACAAAAAAAAAAAATGTCACTTATGGAAACTTAAAACGTGATAATTTGTCATCAGGCTAACCCTGCAGATGACCTAAAATAGATCTCTTTGCATCACTGCAAATGTCTCATGCGTTGGCAGGTGGCAGCCCGCTCTGGTGTTCTCTGGAGGTGCGGCTCTGCACGCCCACAGACAGGGCTGCAGAGGTGAGTACAGCGCCCTGTCGGAGGGCCCAGGGCCCAGGAAGTGCCAGGCTGAGGAACTTAAGTCAAATTAGGGGCACCTATCCATCTATCTTTTCTCCTGGGAGATATTCAGTGTGTACATTACCATGGTGCTTGTAAATGAATCAGAAGTATATTTCAGGGTTTATTTTAGGTTTGAGCTGTTTCAAGGGCTAATGGTATTTATAGCACATTATTAAAATTTGAAGTAAACAGACTTACATATTAAGTTCTGAATTATAATGACTGCAACAAGGCTTTAAGTTGCTTTTCTTTCTTTTTCTTTTTGCTTTCTTTCTTCTTTATCTTTTTTTGTTTGTATCTTTCTGAACTATGAGTGAGTCTGGATTAGAAGAAAAAGTAGCAAATGTTGTTATGTGTATTTTGTCATTTAAATTTTGGACACTTGTACTTTTAAGGCAGACCACCCATGGATTTACTTTCCGGGACACACACACATGCCACATACCATACAACAGCTCCATTAGTGATGAAATTGTAAAACTGGATTCACCCACATTATTCCCAAGAAAGCAGGAATTACTTGAGCGCAGATGTTTCAGAGCTAAGAAGTCATTTGTTCTGTTTGGAAACTAAATTGAATACCTTTGAGCCAAACCCAGCCTCGGTAGATTTGGTTGTCTCTGAGACAAATGCTAATTTTCCAATTCTGCTCTGCGCTATATAGATTGCTTCTCAGGGTGGCTGTTACCTTTAGGCAACTGTCTATAGGAAACCTGAAACAGGGGAACGATGAGAACACTAATGGGCACCAGCGTCACCCTGCAGGTTCCCTAAAAGCAGAAGTGCACTCACCAGCTATGGCCTTCTGTAAGACACAGTGATTTGACTCTAGGCACAGAACTAGTTGGTTCTGCTGAGTTATGGGACCACACCCTTGTGGGAGGGCTTCCTTAATAATTCCTTAGGTGATGCTTCCACTGCCAACAGTGCAGAGAAATGCTAGACTGCAGACAGGAAATGAGGTAAGCCTTCATGGGAAGTGTCTGAGAAAAGCATTTCTCCCTGAAACCTACTGGAATCAGTTCAAGACACCAGGGGCATTCAAAGAAGCCTGCTTCCTTAACAGCTGAGAACAAAACCTTGGAGTCAAAAGTCTTGATCTGCTACAGAGAAATAGAACAGATTGTGAAATAGTAGCACCCGGGATTACAGCTGGCTGATAAATTTATGCTATCAGCCAGCAATAAAAAAAAAAAGAAGTATACACTTTCCTAACTTATAACAGATTGATGATTTTATGTTGGTTTGATCTAACAATACATACATTGGTTGTATTTTCAAAGACGTTTTATAATTCATGTTTACAGTTATTTTTTTCTTATATTCTGGAAAAAATGGTCAACAATGAATTGGAAAGAAAAATAAAGTAGCGTATCACAGGTTGTTTGAGACTACTTGTATTAACTTCTTCATTGAATTTTCTCATCTGGAAAATACCAGACATTTATTGTAAATAGGAAATAATAGAATATTTAGAAACCTCTTAGCCTATAAAGAGCACTTAGTAATTATTTGATAGGTAGCAAATGTTCACATGTAAAATGGCTACTATTTAATTTCAGATTTAAGAGTACAAGATGACCAGGTGAAGAAGTTAAGAGAAGGTTGGTGAGAGGAACAGAATCTGCAAAAGCATGTGTTTATTAAAGGCAAGCCAGTCAGCCTAGAAACTTGACTGTACAGGTCAAAGCCCTGAAAACTGACATGTACAAGAGTGATCATTATGTGTTATGCTATTGGATGGATGAGTTTGTTCAATAGTCAGGTCTATGCTCTTCCAAAATTTTTTTTTGAAAAAAGGTCTCACTATACTGTATAGTTCAGGCTGTCCTTGAACTCACTATGCTGCTCAGGTTGGCTTTGAACTTGTGGCAATCTTCCTGCCTCAGCTTCCTAAATGCTGGGATTACAGGTGTGCACCACCACCCAGGAAAAAATTACTTTTAAGGCACTCAAAATTTAAACAAGATCATTATGTACTACAAACACATAAAAGTATAATGTATATCTCTCTGTGTGTGTGTGTGTGTGTGTGTGTGTGTACTATCTACATATGATCTCTCTCTATATTCCTACATACATGAGATGAAATTCTAAAGAGGGAGAGAAGGGGAGAGGGGAGAGGAAGGGGATAAAAGAAGAATTAACATGTGTCATGTACATATACCAACTCCCCATGATGAATATAATATTTATATACAGTAAATACATACCAATAAAAATAAAGTCCTCAAAACTCAAATTATTATTATTATTTTTATTGTACTTTCCCTGATTTTAGTTCTAAAAATATGGACACTTCACAAATTGGTAGTGCTTAATATTTCTCCTAGAGGTGAGATCCAAAACGATGAACTATGGGCATTAGTTTATTTGTATAATGCTAAAGGTACACAAACAAATTTGTTCAGAGATTATACAGAAAATACTGAATGTGTTTAAGAAGGCTTTACAAGTACTTGACAGGTACTCTACAATATTTTTTACATAAACAATAATTTACACTTTTACATTATAAACTTTCATCTCTTCACACTACGTTCTTATTCTCATTTTAAACTGCTATCTTTGTTAATGAATAGTGGTTTCTATTGCTAATGTTAGAACGGGATCTTTCTTAAGCAGCACAAAAGATCTATCAGTAATTGTTAGAAATATGCTCTCCTTTCCATGACTGTCACAGTTTCATTGTTTGATGTTGTGGAATTGGCTTTGTTTTAATGACAAATTCATCCAGCAGCCAAATCTTGCTGAAATGGGCAATTGTAAAATGGATCGAATCCTGAAAGGGTCTCAGGCAGGGCAGTGATGTGGTCGTATTATTTTATTGGGGGCCAAATGAAAAAAAAACCGACAAAAGATTGTTATTTGAGCACAGAATGACTTGAATGATAAAGAAGTTTTCCTTCATTTGCGTGTTACATTCGACAGGGACATTTTGCTGAACCCAAAATTGCAAATTGCTGGATCAAAATGCCTGAAAATTAAAGCGGCCAAATAAATGCAAATCATCACTGTTCTCAGGACAGGTACTGACTGAGTCAGTAAGTCATGCTTTGATGATTATAGCAGTAATTTCCTCTTTAATTCAAAGTGAGATTCAAACAGACACCAAAAACGATGACTCGTGCTGTGAATTGGCCAGGTCCCTGCTGGTCCTTGGCATTAGCTTCTCCACTGCTCGAAGCAAGCTCTTTTTGCTTCAGGTTTTTCACAGCCAGCTCCTTGCCAACATTGTAGTTTCTGCCTCACATGGTTTCTTACTGAAAAGGGCTTTTCGCTTTATCTAACATAGCATTCCTGCCTGCCGATTTATGCTTTTACTCTATTTTTAACACCTACCATCATGCAATACTATCTCGCTTATAAACTGAATACTTGCCTTATTTTCTGTTTTCTCTAGATAGAACAGACACTTAGAATAGCAGGAACTTTGTTGATGTCCTATCTCCTGTCCCTGACTCAGTAAGTGCTCAAAAATTGTGTCAATAAATGAAACAAAATAAGTGATATGAAGTGTCTCTTTCAAATGAAAACTAACCCCCTCTTTTTTTGATTTATAGTACTGGAGATTAAACCCGTTTGTCCTCTACCACGGAGGTACATCTCCAGCCTTTTTTTTTTTAAATCATGTTTTGAGACAGGGACTCACTAAGTTGTCCAATAATCTGTATTCCTTTCTTAACCAAACACACAAAATCTATTGGTTATGTTATGATATTTTTTTCATAGAACCCTAGGAATTCTAAGGCCATGTGCTCTTTCTGTCAGTTTTAAAACACAAAGAAATGTGTGTGCACATGTGCAGTGTATATGATTCTCCAAAGGAATTTTGTTTAGAAGGATTATTGTCAGGGGTGGAAAAAACACTTTCTATACAGAATCCAAAAATATCCATTAACCATAATACTTAACGTTTATTTTTTTCATATGTTATTTTCCTCTAGTTGGATTTTAAGCATAGAATTATATCATTAATGTCAAGACATGAAAGATGTAAGGATACCACTATTATATTATGATACTCTTCATACAATATTCTTTTTCTTGGTGTTTGTCCTGAGGTGAATCCTATTATTCAATCCATTTAGCCTGTACTTAATCTTTATTGATCTTTTTTACATAAAAAAGGAAAAATCAATTTTCTATTATGTTTGTTAAACAGGTAGAGGGAAATTGCAATGAGCATAGCAAATGAAGCAATTGATAACTATTTGCTGAAGTGTTCAATTTAAAATATAAATGAAAACAGCAAATAAGATAATAAATCACCACTTGATCTCTGTTAGTATTTCTTTTCATGCTAAACATTGAAAAACTTGTGGGTGGATAAGAATGTAAAAAACATAAAATAAAAACATATTTTTAAAGAGAGAAAACAGACATCTTTTAAAGTATTTACAATTTAAATTTCTAATTTTACTATGTCTCTAGTGTATATGAGTTGGAAAATAAAATGAGTTTGGGCACTAAAAGATATTAAATTAGACCAAAGAAGCTGGCATACAAGCCAAGGTTAACCACCTCTTTTCGCTACTCAAATATAGATAGCATTGCCAAAGCTGCTATGTTTAAGATTCTGTCATTCTCATGGTTTTTGGTAATTTAGAAGCTAAAGCTTACTTAATTTTAATGTTCAAAGGCTTATCCTGTTCATTACTCCTAAATTCTGGGAAAATAAGAAATAATATAATACCTTAAAAAAAAGGATATGATGTGTAACTTTCCATTCTATAACTAGACTTTACTTTTTCCTATATAGAGAAAAAGTGCCCCTCTACAGGGGAAAATTAGGCAGAGGACATTTACATGCATTTATTTTATACGCCTGTAAAACATCTATTATGTGCAGATTATTCTAATAGTCATTTGAATACAGAGTTATGAAAAGCAGATCACTACTTTCTGAGCTTACATTCAAAAGGGATGATGACACATCTGTGAACCCTTTGATGACATATGCAATGATTAGGGAAAAGGCCCTGAAGCCTTTCTCACAGGAGAGGAAACTTTATGAGGATGCTGAGTTTCTATGGCAAAGCGATCTGTATGTACATATAAGTGTGTGGCAGGATTAAGTTAGTAGGATAGGGCAAGAGCATGCATGTGGGAGCCTTTTCAAACCAACTATGCACTTGTTTATAATGATATCCTGCTCATTATTAAAACATGGACAACATTAAACACAATTATCTCTAAAATGTGGCTACAACCAACTCAGGCTAGGGCTATTATCATCATTGCCCTCAGTGTGTTCAATTAGATTTGCCATGTCCTCAGGCTAACTATACCTGCAAGAGCTAGAGGAAAGCAAAGCAAACAGATCCAGTAAAATGCGCAGTGCCCTGACGTTTAGGATTAGCCTTCCTTAGAGCAAAGTAGAAAACATAAGGCTTTGGTTCTGATCCTTGAAACATACCCAAAAGATTGACCTGGTCATCTCCAACTGTGGTGTCTTTTTCAGCCATTGGTAGATCATGGCTATTAGGCAAGCTGGTGGGGGAAAATGTGAAAATTTTGTCTTCTTCAAGTAACCCCCAAACCATGTTCAAACTGATGCTCCCTACAGTGGCTGTATAATGCCAGTCCTGGAAAAACGGTTGGAAGTCTTGATTCTTGCATCCATCCAATGAACCTATTTTCATTGCTATGATACAGGGTTCAGGAAACTGATTAATTCTAAGTTTCCTTGGGTGATTCTAGTACATACATAAAAGTGGTTAATCACTGTTCTAGGTGAAGAAGTGAGACCAGTTCTCCCAAGTAAAGTGTCTGTAGCAAGTCTTGCTCCTCTAAAACCACTTTCAAGCTATCATTTCATAACTAACCCTCTCCAAGTCTACCCATGGTGTTTACTTAAATCATATCTCCTATAAGTAAAGGCTAAGGGTATTAAGGGAAGTGGTAGTTGAAGTGTGTCATTCAAACTGTCCTTTACAACCTAGTGGAAGTCTACTTCTGACTAAAGTGCCCAGTTTAGGAGAAAAATGAGGACTTTAGTTATTTAACATTGGAAAGTGGTAAAGAACATAAAAATAAATGTATTACAGGGATCTCCAATTTTCATCTTTGAGATATGAATAAGTAACCCTCAAGAAATCTTGATGTACACATTTGTGTTTATCTTTCAGAGCAAATGAATACATTATTAAAGAGGACTTGATGTTAAGTGTCTTAGGGTCTGTGGGGGCTGTTCTAGATATCAGAAGTCTTCGGTGAAGTCACAAATGAGAAAAACATTAGAACACAGAGGCTGGATGTTCCAAGCACATGTGTCTATAATTTGACAAAATCCTTTGGAAAGGAAAAGCTGCAGCTAGATTTTGGAGATGCTTAGATCTGGGGGTCTGGAAAGTATTAGCAGACAGAGGAATGAGCAAGAGCCGTTGTATGTAGTATTCTGCTAGTTCCTGGCAGAACTCACTCTTGCCTAGTTATTGAGCAGAGGTCGGCTGCACAGCTGCACTTTGTGTTACCTCATCTGATCTTTTACTTGCAAATGTGGATCATCTAGATACATAAATGATAAAATTCGGGTGCCACTGTCTTTGCCTTCATATAGCACTAACAAAAGAAAACAAAAGAAAACAAAACCACCCCAGTAGTGTACAATCAGGAGTGGATTGAAAGACTTGGGTTTGGATTGCAGATCAGCAGCTAACTAGCTGAGAACTTGGGGTATTTTGGTTAAACTGAATATCAGTTTCCTCAAAAGTTGGATAAAGTTCATTAAAAACCCCTGCCAGGCCTGTGCATCTCTCAAATTTGTTATAAGAAAGAATATGTTTGGGAAGAAATTTAGTGTTCAACTTGCAAAGTACTGTGAACAAGAGAAAACCATTATTCAGCATCAACTTTGCAAATTCTTCTTTGACAAACTATCATAAAAGCTGGAACGAAATTCCCAGTTACCTCATGCGGCATAACAGTTACCACAAAATTTTATCGTGCTTATGAAACCTAAGGACCAAGAATTCAAGGAGGGCTCAGTAGACACTTCTTGCTTATTAGTTCTCTTGGTTGCAATCACATTTCTTCTAGAATTTCAGTCATCGCAAGAGTTGACTGGAGCTAGAAGTTTCGATGCCAGTGCTGTTTATTTTCATGGTTAGCAAGTTGGTTTTCCTCTGTTGGTCTGAAGTCGGAACTCCCCTCCATATGGGCCACGGAACTGCTTGAGTGTCCTCACAGTATGGCATGGCCCGTAGCAAACTATCCCAGAGACTGTGGAGAAGCTGCATTGCTGTTTATGACCTAGCCTTGGAAGTATCACATCTTCCCTTCCGCCTTAACCCTTGTCTCCAAGCAGCAGATACTACACAGAGTGTAGCAGCAGAGAAAAACTGGAGATCTTCTACTATTATATTTAATTATTTATATTTCCCATACCTAGGTTTTCAAACACCATAAGGTGGGAATTTTGATCGCAAAAGGAGATTCTGTGAGATTTGCTCAAAGTAAGACTGGAATATGCTTCCAGAGCAAGAAAGCTAGAAAAGAAGACATCTAGAGGAGAAAGTGGAAAACCCAGAAAAAGAAGATGAAGAAATAGTAGAGATAAACATTATGTTGCATGATTTTTTTTAAAGAATAGTCTAGCTCACTAAGAGCTCCAAAGTGGCCCATATTCAAACATCTTATAATCAAGTTGGAATTCTAATGCAAGAGAAAATATTTGTAAAAATGAAACAGTTCACAGTTGAGTAGAGCATATGCAGTAATTTGCTGATGATTTAACTTTTTGTTCACAGGTCGGTTTTCCCTCTTTCTCTGTTTTGCTCCATGTTACGGGTAACTGAACTTGCCAACTGCATATCTCAGACTCTCTTGCTTACTGCTGCTGATTGCTTGCTACTTACAAGAGGCATTGGCTGGGAATTAGAGTGTGAGAAAGGGAAGAAACTAGGACATTTTCCCCTCTTCCCACTATGCATCAAGTAGCATTCCCAACAATACTACTTAGTCTCCATATTTTGAACCATCACCAGAAAACTGGTCTCTCTTGGGAATCGGGCTTCTGTGGGCAGCCTTTAGCAAGGCAGTGATTCTTATAAGATGGCCTTGGCACTTTGGGCCTGTTAATTCTACTTCCTCTCTGGGGCTTCCTGCTATTGATATTTTCGGGATGGCCTCATTACTTCCCATAGATAGTCTACTCTTCCAACACCCATTGTTTTCAATTTTCATTGTGGGGATTAAACCCCAGGCTTCCCACATGCGAGGCCAGTACTCTAACACTCGGCTACATCCTGAGCCCCCAGCATCCGTGATAAGATCATTTCGTGGGGACTTTGTTTTCCTGATTAATCTTTTCTTTTCCCTTTTTTTCCCCCCTGATTAATCTTGACTGATGATAAGAAAGAGCACTTCAGAGATGGTTTCAAATTCTGTTCAAATCATGGCAAAAAATGGCAACCTAAATAAAATGATCTGTAACTACCACCACAATGTGGTATCTAAACTCACAGGTAAAGAGTATATTTAGCCAAAGACTGGGATGACCCCTGGTGAGTCTCAAAGACACGGTATAAGTGAGGTGCGTGGGCCTTGTGGGTGAGAGGAAAAGAGAAGAGGGCAGAAGGGGACATGTAAGAAGTCTAACTCATGGAGAATGTGTCTAATCAAGTTGCTCTGTGGTCCCGGAGAGAAAAGAAGACATTTTAGTCTTGTGGACCATGGTGGCAGACAGAGTCAGTAGTTTTGAATGGAACCTTGACAGATGACACTAGATTTTGAAAAAATTTGAAGATGGAGATAATGATATTCCAGAAGTCAAAAGGAGCAGACACAAATATGTAGCAGGAGAAAAAACATATTTACCTTATATAATGAAATATCTAGTTTGACTGGAATATGGGAGGAAAAAGCTGGAATAGTAAATTGGGGCTAAATAATTTATAATATTATCAGATGATATTTTAAGAGCCACAATTCCTACTTTTCACTTGCTCCTGGCTTATAACTGTGTAGAAGTAGCACTCCTGGTTTATGAGCTACAATTTAATAGCAGACAGTTTCTTTTGTTTACAGCTCAGTCTAAAGTGCCTAATAATGTGCTTGGCATAGTAGATGCTCAATAAATGTTTGTGGGATGAATTAATGAGGCTTGATCTTCTGATCACAGTTCACAGGAACAATAAAACTGTTCACTCATTCAGATAAAGATGGGGCTTTTCCCAAGTGAAGGGCATTATTTAAATGTCTTCAAACAATTCACAGAACAGAGCACAACATTAAAAATCCATCCTAAGCACATTATCAAGATAACTGCCAACACCTCTCAAAATGTAACTTCGAAGCACATGAGTCTGTGAGACCTCAAAGATGATGCAGTGCAACTCTCTTACTTATTTTATTTTACTTTTTAGCACAATCTGGGCTTAGGTTCAACAAGACTCAACACTTTTTTATTCCTTAAAAAATGTTCACACTAAAATGTGGTCCTGATGAAGGGGTTAATCGATCTTCAAACTGGAACATCTTTCCAAACTTACACAGCTGCTCCGAATCAATAGACTGGGTTCCCAGTTGCCAGGCTGTGTGACAGTGCTCCAGCACCAGCGAAATTGCTTTCATTATTCTATTGTCTCACAGCACACCCAGAAAATGAAGCCCTGTAGCTGCCTGGCCTTCTCTCTGGCTTATGAAAGACCCAGGGCCCAGAGGGCAGTGGTTGGAAGAAATCCACCTGTGGGTAGGGACTTTTAATTGAAATCTCAAATATACTCCAGAGCTCTGGAATGCCACTTTTTGGAGCTATTGTTATTCTTCCCCATGGGCACATCTTTGCTCTGACTCGGAAAGCTGGGAAGCCTTTCCATACATGCCTGCAGCCTGCCACAGGCGCTGCAGCAAGACCTTAACAGATCGTGCCTTTGGGACCACTGTTACTGACCGTGCTGCTGACCGTGGACACTTGCTCTGGGCCCATTTATTTCAATTAGTGAGACTTAGTTTCGTCTCCTATAGTTTCTAACTCGGTCTGTTTTCATGACTAAAAATCCCATAACAATGAATGAGAAGAATGATTTGCATTCTTTATTTGTAGAGGGAATGGTCATCTATCAAGTAATATTTCAAATAAGCAGTTTTTCTTGTTGTTTTATAGGAGAAGCTTTCATTACAAGGAAGTTTGATCATGAGGTTGCCCTTGACATTCCAGTGAGGGGCACAGAAAGGGCAGCGTGGGTTCTTGGTGTCTGTGAAGAAAAAGTCAAACATTCAGATGGTAGCTGTTTACGAGATTATTGTTTGAGTTCTGTGCTATAGCACTTGGGAAAAAAAGGTTTTTTTTTTTAAATAAAAGAGTAGATATCATAGATGGAAAATAGTAACATTCTAGGTGTGAAACTGAGGAGATATTTTTACTTCTTACTCTTTTTAAAACCAAAGGATTTTATTTGCCAATGGCAATGTGTGGCTTAGTAAATTAAGGAGACTCTGAGATGTCAGGCTGAGTACAGGTCTTTGCTGGGCTGAGAATAGCATGAGGTTCTGGAATATCCAAGGCACAAGGATGTTAAAAGGCTAAGTTATGACTGGGAGGGTCCTCTCCCCATTAGTTATCACACATGATATTTGCTAACACTTTAAATACTTACAGTTTGTCTAAGCAAGAATTCACATGCTCACATGTAATCTTCACATCTATTTTTGCTGTGCTTTCCATAAAATGCAAGGTGTTATGTAGGGTCTTGCAAATTATTGCCTGTTCAAAATAATAGACATTTGAAAGTATGCAGGAGAGGATATCCCCGGTAATCAATTCGGGCCCTCTCACGCATGGGTGAAAACTGAGCTATAGAAAAAGGGAAGAATCTGTGCTTTGTCAAACTTTAAAATCTTGAAATTCACAGAGGTGAGATGGGGATGGTCGTACATTCCTGTAATCACAGCACTTGGGAGGCTGAGGTGGGAGGATTGCTGTGAGTTCAAGGCCAGTTTGGGCTATACAGTGAGTTCAAGCCTGCCTGAACTGCATAGCAAAACCTTGTCTCAAGAAAACAGAAGAAAAAAAATTCACAGAGGCAGTGTGAGTGTGATTGTCTTGTAGTTTGGTAGGTTATCAATGTAATTTTTCAAATCATTTGTGTATGAAAATTTTCAAAGCACTTTTTACAATTAATTTTTATAATGGAACTAATATGAGATAAAAATATTGAAAAGAGTTCACAGCAATCTTACAATGCTTGCAGTTGGAGGTATGGTCAGAAATAAATAGAGCTTAGCTACTCTAATCTACTGCTGATTCTTTTTAATATCCATTCTTTGTCCTCTCTGCCCCATTGTATTATCAATGTTTTTTTTTTAATTTTTCTTGCTATGTGATGACTTTATTTCTTGGCTAAAAAAGACAAGTATGCTTGCTCAGTATTTTTGAAAAATTGAAGTGAATCAGAAAGTTCAAGAAAGTCTAAGAAAAAAGCCCCCCCCAACTCTCACTACCTAGAAATAACCACTTCTAATATTGAAATGGGTATTAGTCCTCATATGTTTCTTTATATATGGCAAAAAGACATAAACACATGAATTTATTATTGCTAGATTAATTACAGGTGTCCAAGTCTGGGGTCCTGGCAAGCACACACAAAGATGTAATTGGAGGTACAAGGTCTTAATAAGATAGCAATACGTGTGAATGGAAAGAGGAAAAGCACATTGGCAGAGGAGAAATCAAACTGTGATGCAGACCCAGAAAACACCTTTTCCAACCTGCAGGAAGCCCTGGGACAAGAGGGCCCTTGACTGGTCCTGCATGGAACCTTTCCTACTTTTGCTTGGTCCCAGATAGGGTGTGGCACAGGCCAGGTGTCCCCACGTAGCCATGGCTCTCCCTACAGGAACTGACCAAAGCTTCTTAAGTGGACCTCAAGTCCTTTCTGGAGGGGAACTGAGCAGGAGGGGAACTTATCTCCAACTCACCACCCCTGGGGAGGGAGTCTATGTCAATTGTTATTTGCAGAAACATGGACAAGGAATTTAATCTTCAAGTCACATTATAAAGTCCAGGAATGAAAACATGTACCAGAAGCAGTTTATGTAAAACTCAGCCAAGTAAATTTAGACTTGTTCTCACTTCTTTCCTCTAGTTAAACAACTGCTTTGATAACTTGATTGCCTTGTGGATTTAGTCATTAATCTCTGTCACTATGCCATGTGGAAGATTTTTAATCATTTGCTAATTACTCTCAAAGTATGTTATAGGGACTGGAGATTTAGCTCAGTGCAACAAGCGCCTGCCCGGCAAGTGTGAGGTCGTCAGTTTGACACCCAGAACAAACAAACAAACAAATAAACAAAAAAGACATTATATAAAAGCATAGTCTCAGTTTTGGGAAAAACCTCGGAACTCTTCTTCACGTCCTGCACTTTCTGACAGTGGCTCATAGAGGTAAAGTAACTCCTCCAAGTTTACCTGGTGGCGGAACCTGAGGTAGACCTGTCCCTTAACCCCTAATATAACTGCTGTATTATAAATGCTGAAGTGGAAATTAAAAGGCATCATTAAAAAGGGGAAATGATAAAAATATACCCCCAAATCTTAATCTGAAAAAATTTACCCCTAAGTATCTGATGTTTCAGAATTGATGATGATAATTTTCATTATAAACACCATGTTACGGTGATTACCAAAGGACCAACCCCATCTTACATGTGATCATCCATAAATGAAGTGAGCAGTTAGGTTGCTCTAAGACCATTATTTTAAACCCTATAAAAATTCAGAATTTTTACAAATGATATTTCATGTTCATTCCAGGTTGTTATTATTGAGAATCTTCAGAAAACTGGGAGTAAATTTGAATTCATCTTTTGATGTTAATTCTGATACCTATTTCTAAGTCAAAGTCGTAGGGAAAGAAACTACAGCCATGAAATAACCTAGCCTTATTGCTTGTATATTATTTTCTTTCATAGTTACAGAGTGGGTGAGGGTTGCTGAAAAACATAAGTGATGATCTCTGACAGATACTGGCCTTGGCTTTAGTTTTGCAGGTCCATCAAAACTTGACACTCTTTTTAAATAACATTGCCCCTTTAGATTTCTTTTTCTGTTTCTTTGTTTTTGTTTTTTTGAGACAGGGTCTGCTATGTAGTCCAGGCTGGCCTAGAACTCAGAGTGAACCTCCTGCCTCAGCCTCCTAAATGCTATGATTACAGGTGTGCTCCACCACGCCCAGCTAGATTTCTTAGCTTAGAGAATTTGAGACTTGGACTCTGAAATGCAGCATGTTCAGAACTGGGTTTGTTTTGGTTTGGGCTTGGTTTTTGGCACAGAGGGTGAAACCTAGGGCCTCATCCATTTTAGCAAGCATTTTTCCACTGAGCCACACCTTCTGCTCCCAGGCTTTTGAATCTCATTTTGAGAAAGGGTCTCACTAATTTGCCCAGGTTGCCTTAAATTTGTGATTCTTCTCCTTAAATCTCCTGAGTAGATGGGATTAGAAGTGTGTGCCGCCATACCTGGCTCAGAGTTGGGGTAAATGTATTTCCTATCTAGTTCCAATTTTTTTTCAAAATCTTCACATAGTGTTGGCTCCCTCTCATTACCATGACAACCTAGGGTATTTCCAGAGAAGTAAAGCCAGTCACTAGTATCTTCTCAGTTAATTCTGAGACAAAAGATTTCAGCATTCTGTGGCACATAAAATTAACTCATGAGCACCAACATCTTCCCGTCAATGTATCATTAGTTAAAACATGGTCATGGGTGTCAAAAACCCTAGCCAGGCCAGTTTCAGGCAAAGAAAGGAAATATATTGTGTCATGTGGCTAGAAAGTCTAGGGATGAAGGTGGTTTTAAGCGATGGTAAATTCATGTTCAAAGATGTCTGCATAAAACGATTTCTTTTTCCCCATCAGTTTTTCTTCCTTCTGTGATAACCTGAATCTCTGACAGCCATTGATTGCTCCCAAATATCCGTTGACAGGAAGAATTGTAGCTAGCAGTTCCTGGGGATTGTCTTAAAAAAAGAAAAGAAAAGAAAAGAAAAGAAAAAAAGAAAAGAAAAGAAAAGAAAAGAAAAGAAAAAAAGAAAAGAAAAGAAAAGAAACTCCAAAAAATAAAGTCCCAGAAAATTCTTTAATTGACCTGATCGGCATCATGTACCCCAAAATCTTGAGTTTGGGATACAGTAAACACTACACCAACTGGGTGAAAAATAGGGTAGAATGTCTCCACAGAGAGATAGTGAGCATTGATAAAATGTTCATTAAAAAAACACATAGGCTAGATCGTCTCTAATAACGTAACAACAAAACCAAAATTATCCAGAGTCAGCATATTAATCAGAGGAAAAAAAGAAACTCTCTAAGTCAAAAGACTGCAAGTTGAATGACAGAAGGTTGAACATGACATAATGCTGAATAATCACAGAATCACAATATTATCTAAGTTAATTCATTCACACCCTGAATTTTACATTTTTTTTCCTTTTGGCTATAAATTTAGCCAGGATGGGTTGGTCATCATTCCCAAAGTTGAGGTTCAGTGTCTCTTTGGGTCCTAAATTTTGACTTGCTGGCTTCTGTGGTTCATTCTTATCTATAGGTATCTCTTGTCTCCTCTAATTCACATCTGTCCCTTTGCCTCACTTCTGTGTCTCAGTCCTGCACTCCTACAATTATTCTCTGAGCTCCCTGTCACCTCTCTCTTGCTCTGCTCTTCCTTCTGGAATCTATACAATCTTATCATTTGAAGTAAAAAAAAAAAATCAAGTGTGTCAGGATTTTGGCATAACTCTCTTTAGGAAAGTAAAAAAGATGCTTCTTTTTCAGGCATGCAAGTTGCAAAGGTGACAAAATAATACAAAGAAACATTGAGGTAGGGAGGAGGAAAGTGATACAGTCTCTGATTTTACATACAGCTGAGAATGAGACGCAGATATTGACAGGCATGGCGGAACAGTGTGCAGAGGCAGCTGTAGAGAACATAGTGGGCCAACCTTCGGGTGAATGAACATATTGCTGAGCTCTTATATCTCAGTTGAAGTCCCCCAACCTGCTAGATGCCCTGTACAAATTTGTGTTCTCTAAAATTTAAGAATGAATCCTAGGAACAATGAAGGTTAAGAGCAAATATATTTATTGTGAGAAAAAGCTTCTGTCCGAGAGAGACATAAGGGTTCCGCAGTGGGTTGCTGAGAACCCTGTCTTTTCTAGGAGTTTTATAGAGCAAAACCACGAGGTGAGGTGGGTCTGAAGTGGGGAAAAGGGCACATTGCAAGGTGGGCATCAGGTGGGACAGGACTATGGTCAATCAGTAAGAGCATGAGTATAATTGCTAAGGTAAAATTATTAAATTGGGGAGAAATGGGGAAGGGGGTATGAGTATAGAACAGGGCTCTTCCTGTAGGGGGCTGGGTTAGTGGCTCCTTCTGGCTTCCTTAGGGTAATAGATACCTATTTAGAATATCAATCCCCGATGTTTATCCTTAGGAAACCTGAGGGTGCATTTGTTTTATCATTTGTCTTGTCTTGAGATGTGGCCTACAGCGGGAGCCGTCTGTCTCCTCCAAGGTTGCAGGGTATCTGGCCTTCTGCTCTGGCTCCTCTGAGGGCCCAGCCCCATCTGACTGCCTATAATACTCTGTCTAAGTCAGTAGCCTATAACAGTATGAATGAGTATTATGAAGGGAATATATTCATTCTTCTCTTGCTAAATGAAGATATTTTAAATATTTGTTTATTACAATTGTGCATGCATTTCATGGATCTTAATGGCAGTGAATGGCACAATTATTTGCTTTCTGGCTTAGTAAAATATTCAGCAAGTCAGTGACAAATTGAGTCTAAAAATGAGTTTGTTATCTTCAAACAGCTTAGATCAAAAAGTTGTTTAGACAAACAAGAGACCTATGACACAGTTGTTTGTTTGTTTTTTTGTTTGTTTTTTAAAGGAGCTTGTAAGTTATAATCTTTTACCAGGGATTCTTTAAGCTTTGTTTCTATGAGAACCACTTGAGGGCTTTTCAAAACTGGAAGCGTGGGAATCTTGAGCGCTGGAGATGCTGATTCCGTAGGTTGCATCGAAGGTATTGAATGTATGCTATTAAAAACATACTGTGATTTTACAATAGCCCATCTTTGACTAGACTTTAAAAACACAAGTTTATGTGGAGGAACAGGCATAGGACTTGTCATTCTGTACAATCCCTGTGCTGGAATTGATCTATGCCTTACCTTTTCCATCAAATTTATCTTGATATTAAAAGGTCAGATTTTCCCTTCTTCCATTTCACTGAAGTACTGGATGTGTAGTCAGCTCTTAGGAACAGGATATAATCCTCAATAATTAGCAAAGCAGTCCAAATGGCAAACTGTATTTACAAAGGAATCAAGATGACAATGAGCAAAGCTAAAAGCCTCAGGCATTACAATTTAATGACTGGATGACAGGAGACCTCTGCTGACTGATTGTATCTTATAACCACAGTATAATAAGGAAATTCATCTTGAAGGACTGCCCAGATTCCTACAGAAGAATTTCCTAGACATAATAGAGTAACAGTAGAGATAATGGCACATTTTACATTCAAGAGCTTGTTAGGATATACATGTCTCATAATATGAAGCTGAGGGTGCTGAGCTATAATTTAGCAATCTATGAGGGGGAAAGCTGGAACTGGGGTGAAAGATTTGTTATGAACTTAGAATAACTCAAATCATCTGTCTAATGTCTCTAGCTGAAAGAAACATAGACTGGATCAGGGAAACCTTTGCTATCCTGTTGTAGAGCATAAAACCATCAGTAAAAAGCTGTGGATGCTTCCTATAGTGAGATAATCAGAATTTAGACTTCAGGTAGGAAGAAGGAAAAGGAATGTGATCTAGTTCACTTTAAAATTTAGCTTATTTTACCTGGCATATAAAAGCTTAAAAGTTGAACGTGCTAATGTGGTAACACGATGTATATATCTGCTTAAGCATATTCCTCATGTATGTCAGTCATTTTTGTACAGGAGAAATTTTCAACATCCTTTTTTCTAGTGTTTTGAAATACACAGAGAAGCAATGCTATTTACAGTCATGTTAGTGCACAGTTGCACACCAGGACTTCCTGTTACTGTCTCACACAGCACTCATTGAAGAGCTTTTCCTCATCCTTCGCTTCACTATTTTCTGCAGCCTTTGATAGCCATCATTTTACTCTCCTCTTCCATAGATCTATCTTTCTAGATTCCAAATATGAGTATGGTCCTGTCATTCTTGTCTTTCTGTGTCTAACATTTCACTAGACAGTGATCTTCAGACCCCACTATGCTATCACAAATGACAAGTTTTCATTCTACTTTATGGCTTAATAATATTCCATTTTTATATATACTACATTGTCTTCACCCGTTCATCAGCTGATGGATACTTAGCTTATATCCATTTCTTGGCTATCAGTGAACATGAACATGTAGATGTCTCTTTGACATATTGATTTCATTTGCCTCAGATGTATACCCAGTAGTGGAATTCCTGAATTGTAGAGTAGTTTGATTTTTAATTTTTTGAAGAACCTTTGTACTATTTTTCTTGTCTAGAATAACTGACATTCCTACCAACAATATACAAGTCTCCCTTTCCTCTGGATTTTAAGGGAATGGCATCTTTCATTTTACATCACTTCTAAGTATTTGGATACTGTTCTTGAAAGTATACTTAAAAGTATACTTTCATTATACTTGAAATCATAAGCAAAGATAGGAGGTAGAGGTGAGTACAGAGGTGACATGGGGTCATGTTTTAGAGCAGAGATAAAGATGGGATGGAGTCAAGATGGAAATAATGGAAGCATATTAAGATACTGGTTCCTTATTTCCTACTTCAAATAATGGAATTTCCCACATTTATCCACTCATTCATTCATTCATTCATTGAGTTATTCATTCGATGGTCCTCAGTGAATTCCTGTTATGTGCAAAGGTTCGTTATAAGGGTAGCTATCCCTTAAATTTTTTTGCATTTCACAAGTGAGAAAATAAAAATGCAGAAAGCAAAACAGTGCAACGTTTAATTCTCCTCTTAATTCCAATGGACAATTGGAAGGCGAAAAAGGGATCATATTACCATGATCATATATGACATAAAGAATTCTGTAAGGCTTAAGAAATGCCTGAGACTTGCATAAAAGTGAAGACCACCATAAGCTGAAAGGGAAAAAGTGAATAAAGATTTTTTCCTAAATGGGGTTAATACAAATGCAATTAGAACTCTACAAAGATTTACAGAGGTTGTTAAATATTTTCTAAATTTCATGTGGAAAGTAAGCAGAATGGGAACAGCTAAAACAAAGATGCAAACAAGAATTAACTGTCAAAAAAAGGAATTAAGTGACATTGTATCTAACCTAAGCAGGCAGTACATAAATTAACAGCTAAAATAAATCAAATAAGATGAAATCTATATGAGAAGAAAGAAGACAAACACCCAGACATAGCCTCCATTGTATACAAGAAATAAGAACATAAAAAAGAGATCTTGTATCTAAACATGAAGAAATACCGTCTCTACCTTAGTGTACATTGAACTCAGGTCTTTCAGCCTGCTAGGCAAGAGCTCTTTCACTGAGATACATTGCCAACCCCTTTTTACTTTATTTTGAGACAGAGTCTCTCTAAAATGCCCATACTTGCCTCAAGTATGCAATCCTCCTGCCTCAGCCTCTGGAATAGTTAGGATCAGAAGGATGTGCTACCATGCCCAGTTCCAGTTGATATTTTTAGCACAACATTTTGAAAGAAGTGCTTTAAAGCACCTCATACTACATCCTACTGGAAACCTCAAATGAATTAAAAAATAGATTAAAGTAAAAATAGTTCATTTTAAAGAAAGAAATAAAATCAATGAATGTAGCTAGTTTTAGGGTGGAGTAGGAAGTTTTTCTAAGTAATAAGGAATAAAAGCAGTAACAAAGAAAATCATGTCGATACATGTAAGTTAATAGATTGCTCGTAAGTTTAAAAAATGAAAGCCCAAGTAGAAAAATATTCTTGACAGAGAGCAACTATTTTTTCATACATATAAAATGTTAAAATTAGCAGAATTAAAGTGACTTAACATGATGCACAATGTTCAAAAGAGCAAACACAATGGTTAAGAAATAGCAATTTATAGTAAATGTTCAAGGTAATTCAATGACATGTTACTTTTACTATTTCTATTTTATCCTTTTACTGTCTAACCTTTTTAGTTAGAATGTTTTAAAAATAGAATGCCTAGTTCCAGTGAAATAGGACTTTTCAAAGGTTGCTATCATAAAATAAAATATTAACTACTAATGCCATTTCCTGCACAGTTATCATGTAGTTCTCTTTATGTGGATTTATATCTGTCATTGAACACAATCCTCCCAGTCTTTTGGGGAAACTTCCTAGAGTGGTTTAGTAACTTGCACAAGTCATGCCACTGGGAATTGATACCAGCACTAATTTCACTGCCTTCACTGTACTGTTTTTAAAATCTTTTTGTTTGCATAACTCAAAGAGTTTTCAAGTGGTCATATCTTTGGATCAGTAATTTCATTTGTTGGTATCAATTCTTAAGAAATGTTCCTAAATGTGGGAGAGATGTAAGTGCTTAAATATACCCATCCCAGTTTTGTTTGACAGTGAAAAATTGTAAGCTGTATGAATAACTTCAGAAGAACAGTTGTATAGTATCTATGATACATAACCAGATGAAAGCTATAAATAACATGAAAAAGCTTATGATATTATAGAACATAAAAAATAAAATACAAATGTATGAATAAAATATAAACATGTGTTTAAAGCACTGTGAATTAATCAATTTTAGCTTTGGTTATGTTTAGATTGGTGGAATGATAAGAATTACCCTTTTCTCTCTTTTTCTCCCTATTTTTGATATATTTCCTGATTTCCTCTTATGAAAATAAAATATCATATGAAGAAAAATATGTGTGATCTAGTAGAGAATACCTAAACTTGGGTATGTCTTTTATAGAAATACTATTGTACTTTGTGAACTGATATTTGCAAATATCACCTTCACGCCCTAGCTTTGCGTGTCCTCTAGCCTTTGAGCTCAAGTGTGCATCATGTTTCTATTTATTGCCTGCACACGTAAATGGCAACGAACCATCATCTCACAGCTACAACCTGCAGTGACAGAGACAATCACAGGACAGCAGAGGTTATGAGAATATGGCGTGGCAACATTTGCTTGCTTATCTGGTGCTAACTTATTTTTGTTTTGAAATTCTAATTTTATAAAAGGATTGCCTAAAGAGAACAACACAAAATAGATTCTCTCAGGGATTTTGGGGTTCTTGAATATGACCAAAGTGTCTTTGTATTTTAATGTATCATTTATATAAAATATGTAGGAACATGTTTTCCAATAAATATTTGAGCAATACAACATTATAGAAGTTGGAGGTTATCATAGTTCCCTCAAGGTTTTCCTGACTCAGTCTTTTATGTTTTGTTCTGGGCATATTAGTGCATAGTAAAAATGTGCCATTTCCAAGTTAAGAATTTGTGGACATTAAGATGTCAGGGATAATCGATCTATCAAAATAACTTGAGCAACCTGTCAAAAATATATTAAGTGACTAAGACACACATGGAAGGAAATAAGAGAGAGGGGAGAGAGGGAGAGAGAAAGAGAGAGAGAAACTTTATATATTTAAATGAAAGTCACATTGTCACATTTCAAATATTTGAGAAATGGTAATTCACAGCTATTTGGGAAACCATTTTATCCCCACCCTACTATGGCTGTGTGATGTGATAATTTTAAAGTAGGCTTAACTTAGTTTACACTGCTTTGTTCTTTGCTAATCCAACCAGCAGGATTATTTTATTTTATTAAAATCATAGGATATAAAAAGTCAGGATAAAGGTGTTTCTACTGGAGGTGTGTTTAGGATGGATGTGAACCTTTCTGTGACATTGGGTAGGGCACTGGTGGCATGATGCCTGGCTTCAGAAAACTTTGCTGGTGTTTTCCACTTACATCAAACATTTTCTGTATTTTTACGTGCATAATCTTATGAGAAATGTTATGTAAATGCAGCTTCACAAAACATCTCATCTTTTTCCCACCTGAGTGGCCAATTTAAAACTAAAAACGTGTTTAAAAAAACCATTCTGGGCCTGCCACTGACAGGATCATGGGTCTCTGGGGCTCTTTTCACGGAGAACCCTTGTGTCTATCAGCTTCTCTTGGACACCAGAGAGACTTTAGTACCTGTTGTGTACATTTTTGTATGGTATGCGTTCCACTCCAAAATTCTGAAGTGACAGAAGTCAACATAAATTTGACTTTGAAACTCCATCTTGGTAAAAGTGCAGTATTAATCACTATTGATTTGTGCGGTTTGGTGGGATGAGACTTCTCATTTCTAGGGATTCACCAAACCTCAAGAAATGCATGTAGTGCTCCCAAAATGAATGGACCTGCTTAAATTTATCATTTCATCTACGTATTTTATCTATTAATTCAATGACTGTGGAAGACTTGCTAATGGATTTGCACTGTTCTAGGATCTGAATATACTATACTAATCTGGGGACCACCATTCAGGCCCACCTGCTCATTCCATGTGGGGAGCCCCATGGCTTTGTGTTAAGTTTGAACTCTTGGGAATTTGTTGATGCTTTGCATCATGGGCTTCCAGAATGGCTGCTCCAAGGATCTGCGGCCGGTACTTCCCCTCTGAGGCCTTGCTGCCTCCAGACTTCATTCACACTTATTCCTGTTCTTTTGGTCCCTCTTTATTCAGCCTGTCACACTCTATATCAAAAGCACTCTGCACTTCTCCTTTCCTTCAGTAGGACTCTGTTTAGAAAATTAAATGTGCAGGAAGGAAGTTGTCTGTAAACATTTTTTGCATGTTTGTTCTCTAATACAAAGGTCTGTCAAATTGGTGCAAAGATCTGGCATGGAAGCAAATGTACAAGGGAAAGAACATAGACAAAGAAGAAAACATAAGTATACATCAATAAAAAATAACCTGAAGAAAGTGCAGTAAGGACCCAGCAAACCTTTGCTTTCCCAGAGGCAGTTTACCTTTAGTTTCCCAGGGATGTATGTTTTTAACCAGCTCAATCCGAGCCCTTAAGAAATTGAGTATGTTTGCTTTTGATATAGGTCAAAGGACTTAAGGTAAGATCTCATGAACTTTATCTGGGTTCTAATATTTATGTGATTCTGGGCCTTATTTCTATAATCTGATCCAAAGTAAAAATAAACTAGAAATGTTGTGGACTTTTTAGAGTCTATTTTTCCTACCAAATTTTTGATTTCCTTTATTCTTGCTAATCTGGTGTAACCTGGACACATTTAATGTAGCTATTTTCTGATTAAAATAATTGAATGTAGAGAAGAATATTTATAATTATTCCTCCAAAATAAAATATTATACCTACTTAATTTATAGCTCAGGAAGAAAAATGATATTCATTCACTAAGATAAGGAAGATCAAATACATCACAAGGATTCTCAAGAATATACGCTGCTTGGGACATTCTGTGGCAGCTTCTTTGGAATCAAAATCTAAATTTGGGGGTTCTTACTTGAGAGTCTAGACATCAACAAGCTGATGTGAGAAGGAATATAATTTGGTCTTGGAATGTTATACAAATAGTAGTGCAGACAAATGAGGTCTAGAAACTATAATTTGCACAATTTTCTAAATCATCTTCACAGCTAGTTTCATGGAACATAGCATTTAACTTTGATTTTGGATGGCTCTGGCATTTCTGTGCTTGAGGGTACATCAACTACTTGAATCCTAAACCATATATTCTCTTTCTTGCTTGCTTGATTGCTTTCCTGCTTTCTCTGATGCTTTCTGGCTCAGAAGCAAGTCTTGTGAATGTGACACAGATCTCTTTGTGATAAACAATGCACCCCTGACCTTTATCTAATTCTTGCCTCTTGCCTTTCTCAAACAGTTCTTTGTCTTATTATCAGGATTTGCCCCATTTAATCTTCCTTCCTCCAATACTTACTGTGCATAGTTTTCATTTCAAGTAGTAGACATCACAAAAGTAATATATGAAAACAGAACAAGCAAGTCTTCAATGCATGTTGACTGAAGAGATTTGCTAAGTTTAAAGATTTGTTATCCTTCAAGACAAACATTTAAGACTTTTCCTTTAAAATACTTTCCTTGGATATACCTTATTTGCTTTGGAATTATTTGTATATTAAACAGTTAGATATGGGCATTAGAAGAAAATCTATAATTCCATCTGGAAATCACAGTGATTTCCAGGTAAGAAGAGGTAAAGTGAAGTAGCTGTTTTGTCTTCTAAAATATAATAGTAGAGTAAGTAATCCCAGATCAGAAGTGGTATTAAATTTACTGTTAGGTAATTATTTTTGAGAGTCAATTTTGGCTGGAATGTGGCTTGCAAAGTGTTTCTTAAATTTTAGTAATGCTATTTGACATTTCTTACATTTATAGGCAAGTTACATAATACTTTTTATGTTATGTTCTTGGCCTGATTATTCAGATCTTTTGTAAAGAGGTAGAATAAGGATGCACCAGATATAATGAACTTTTAAAGTATTTTAATAAGGCATGAGATACAGATCAATAGATAGATGAAACATTTTGATTCAAAGAGCCTACAATTTTGTGCAAAAGTCTGAAATGTTAATTTATATGCATAAGCACTTTAATCAGCCTCAGTGTTAAAATGACCCAGGATGAGTGGATACAATAAAACTGAAATGGATCAGATTTTCCTTTTAGAATCATTCATGATAATTAAAAACATCCACTTCTCTAAGAAAAAAAGCCCAATTCTTTACAAAATTTGAAATGCATGATGTAAGTTTTTCGCAACTAAAATATGGAGAAGCAATGCTTTCATTTCTTCCTAAAATAACACTATACATGATCCTTTCTGTATTAGAAATGATTATGCTAATGTTTCTACCAGTACTTTCTTTACTATTACATTCTGAGATAGATACAATCTCCTTTCTTAATAAGAAGGAATTGAAAGTACAAGGTCTCATGTATAGTTCCCTATAGTCAGCCTATGGCTAGCATCCTAACTTCAAGTCCTAACTTCATAAAATGTAATATTGAGGCCAGAAGTGGAAGAATGATGCTTAAAAGAGAAAGCAGGTAGAGGCTGTGCCTATGTCACTAAGTTGAACTGATCACAGATCAAGTTCAAGGAAAGGGAGAATTTAGGAGCCGATCAGCTACCCAAGTCCTGGCAAAAACACAAAAATGAAATAATTGGTGGAGGAAAAACTAACAAAGCAACTTCAAGAGATGAAACATATATATCTGGTAAGAACTACCAAAAAGCAAAATAAATTTATTAAAAACATATATTAAGTACATCCTGCATGCTGAAAGAGATGCATGTTCCAGGGACATAGTGATGTGTTTTTGTTTTGCTCTGTATTTTTTTGTTTGTTTCCAAGTGTTGGAATTGGACCTAAAGCCTTTCACTTGCTAGGCTACCATTAAGCCACACCCTGAATCCTACAGTCAAAAAAGCTATAGAGAGAAACAGAGAGTGTCTCAGAACTCCTTTGATTCCAAATAATGGAACACCTGACCCAAATTGGCTCGGGTAAAAAGACACAGTATTGAAATCTTAATGAGAGTAACTGCGATGTTCAAAGATATTGTTCTGTTTTGATCTGCGTTGTTCTGTCTTCTTTTGTCTTATTCTCTTTAAAATAAATTTAAAAACAAAACAAAACAACAACAAACAAAAGAGCAACCAGGTTTCAGGCATGGCCTGATTTGGGTGTCACCAAGTATGCACCTACATCCAACCCCCAGCAATTTCAGACTTGTGCTTCTACTTTATTCTAAGGATGAGCGACTGAAAGATGGTTTAATCCTACAGAAGAACAGAAGTCTTGGAATTGAGTGTTACTGGCTGTTTGATTAAGTTTTGACTACGTACTCAATCTAAAATGGCACAGAATATTAAAGAGATAGAGACCGCAAGATAAGAAAAAGTCTAATACAGGCACGGGGAGAGTCACCACACAAAGGCTGTGCTGGCTTTCTGAGGACAAAGGATATGGTTTGAACTTACATGTACTCTGACGTGGGACAGTATTGGGCAGCTGATGTAGGTTGCTCAGTATGATGAGGCTAAAGGTGTTAGAGTTTTCTGGAGCAATAGAGAAGCAAAAAGTGCAAAAAGAAAAGAAGACGTTCATTGAGGACATGGAAAGTACACAATCCATGGCAGTTGCGCTGTCTCCTTCAACCAGATACAGAGAGGCAGAGGGTTTTATATATATGACCTCTGAAAAGAAATTGCATATGAGGTGGATATTGATGATATTTGGGGAATTCTTTGGAATTCTCTGTGCGTGCAAACAGGAAGGGGAGTTGCAATTAGGGCTGAAGAAGAAGGAGGAAGTGGTAAGCGTTCCTGCTTTCGCCTTACATCATGTTAGATCCCCACTATAATTGTACAGTAATTTATACTATATCTTTCAGAAGGGAATAGGGTCATTTTGGCACACAGAAGCTTTGGCAAAGGCGGCTAGGAAGAGGAAACCACAGGGGTTTCTGGGAAGAAGAAGCTAGGCACTGTTATGACTCAGCATTGCACCGGCGCCATGATGACTGGGCAAGTCTTGTGCAGGGGATCTATGTATCACGTTTTGCCAGGGTACAAATACTCACTCATGAGGAAATCACTCTGGACAAAGGCATGGAGTGTGCATGCTGGATTAGTTAAAGCAGACACATCAAATCCTGAACCAAGAAGCTGCCAACAGGACAGAATAAAACAGGGATCCTGCAGAGAGACTGGGAAAGGAGAGTAAAAAGAATTAAGATGTGCTGTGTACCAACTCCCTATAATGAAGGTAATCATTATGTACCATAAACATATGAAATAAGAATTATAAAATAAATCTGAGACCCAAATATCAGAGGAAAAAGGAATGCAACTTAAATGGAAAGAAAAAGTTGAATCATGAAGATATCAGCAAATGGAGAAATAAGAAAAGCAATAGTAAAAACAAAAAAAGTGGATAGTTTTTGGGAAAGGTTAAGATAAATGGCTGGAAAATGGAGTGTTGAGAGAATGTGACAGAGACACAAAGGCTGAATAAATAGATTGCAATAGAAGTTTAGATTACTTAATCGGGTAGGATTATTAAAATCTATTATTAAGATAATATCATAGATTTTTAAAGATATAAATAATAGCTTTGCTTCATAAATTTAGACTTCATATGCTATAGCTCACTAAAGCTTTTCAGTGTTCCAGGACAAGAGCCATTAGAAGTCTTGTACAGAAAGCTTGATAATAAACATAGGGTAACTGAACATAACATATGAAAGCATGAACATAGTCATATTTCAATAAAGCTGTATTAGAGGATACTGAAAATTGAACTTTGAGTATTTTTATATCTGTTGAAGACTGTTTAGTCTTCATTTAACCATCAAAAAAATATAAAAAACATTCTTAGTTTGAAAGTGATATAATTAGAGGAGAGAAGAAAGGGAGGAAAATAAGGAAAAGAAAAAGAGAAGGGAATGAAGAGGAAAAGAGGTGAGGACAAGAGAAAAGAAAAGACAAGAAGCGAAGAGGAGGGGAGGGGAGGGGAAAGAAGAGGAGGGGAGAAAAGAAGAGAAAAAGTGGTTCATATGTGGCCTGTCTTCCTTGTCAGGGTTTGTCAATCCCTGTTTTAAAATGACCAGTTCTATGTGAGGAGAGACAAGGCGAGGAAAGCTCCACAGATCTAAGTGCAATAATCCAGCTACAAGTAGGTTCATTGTAAATGAGGAATTGAAAGGCTTAATGGAGAAAGGAAAACTGTATTTCATCAAAGAATTAAACAGAAGCGATTAGACAGGGGGTTGGCTCCCGTCTGGAGAAACACACCTGAGGAGAAGGATTGCAGGCTTAGAAATCAGAATGTGTTATCTGAGACTTGCCCCATGGGGTTCTAGGCCAGTACTCTAGGAAGTACAGATGGGACTAGCACCTTAGGGTGGAGGCAGAGAAGGCAGCACCCCAGATGCTTTGGGTCCATGGTTGAGTTTAGCACCACGCTTAGGATAAGATAGTTCTCAGCTGTTCTTCAGTGGCTTGTAAAAGGAACACTTCAGCCCTGCTCATTATGGATCATCAGTTCTGTTTGTGCTGCTCGGGTGAAATACCTGGGATTGAGTAATTGATTAATAACAGAAATTTATTTCTTATACTTTTGGAGATTGTGATGTCTACAATCAAGGGCCCAGGAGACACAGTGGGTCCCTGCTTCCAGGAAGGTGCACTGAACACTGTTTTCATATGGTAGAAGGTGGAAGGAAGGGCAGACCTGCTGAAGGCTGCACGAAGCATCATTTTGTAAGGACTTAATTCCTTCCCGAGGAAGGAGCCCGTATGACCTAATCTCCTGCTAAAGGTTTCACCTTTTAATATCACTGCACTGGGGACTAAATTTCAACAAAATCTGGAGAGAGGATAAACATTCAAGCACAGATTGAACACTAAAAGCCTTCCTCTTTTAGGTTTAGTAAATCCAGGCATTCTAAGAATAATCTTAGGAAAACAGGAAGAACCTTTTGGAAAAAGACTGAGTTGGACTTTTTACTACCTGCTTAAACAGATCTTGATCCAAACAAAATTTGATCCATAGAACTGAATCCAAGAAATGTGACTTTTTTTCTGAATGTTGTGAGAAAACACACCAATAACTTATAAGCCCTGCCCATCTGTCTATCTATCTATCTATGTATCTTTATTATTATTATTTTTTTGTACCAGGGATCGAACTCATGACCTCATGCTTGCCAGGCAGGCACTTATGCCACTGAGCTAAATCCCCGGCCCCTATGTATCATTTTTGTGGTACTTGGATTGAACCCAGTGTATTGTACATGCCAGGTAAGAACACTGCCACTGTCCCTTTTTAAAAGTTTTATTTTGAGACAAGATGCTAAAATTTTCTAGTTTAGTCTCAACATTGGAGTCCTCCTAACTCTAGAATACCTTGATTTACCAGGTTGTGCCATGACCCCCAGTGAATATTTGAAGTTTTACTAAAAGTGTTATAATTTAGAGTTTGCATTGCATCCTTACACTGATTCTAGTTGCTTGGAAAATACAAGATCCAAGGTGGCGAACCTATGTCACATGTGCTGTTTTTCTTTTATGTTAATGTATAAGTTGGCTTTTTTCCTTTTTTCTAAACTGAAACCTTGGTATTTAGGTTGAGTTGCAGTGTAGACACTTTGAAACAAATAAGTGCAGTTTGGGCACTTGATCTCTAAAAGACTTACCATTATTGTATTAGATGGTAAGAAGATTTCAGCCTAAAACACACACTCAAGCTACATACAACAAAACAAGACGTAATCTTGCCTTCTTGAAAATTTAGTGACTATGTAGAAGTTGAGAAAAGGAAAATCCTTTGATATAAACATGATCTAGAAAAAGAAACATCCAGCCTGGATCTGCCAGCCTTGTAATCAAAAAAGAATCCAGTCATGTGACATGCAGTCCTGAACTTCAGATATTAAGTGCAGCACAGTCAATCCACAGTGAATGTAGTTTCTCTGTAAAGTAATTTGTCGAGTAGAAAAAATTTATAGACATAATACAATATAATTTTTGCTGTAGTGCATTTTAATTCTTCATTCTATTTGCAGTTTTCATCATATGCAAGTTAAGTTCAATAGGCTTTATGTGGATGAATTCTTTCTGAGCCATTTTTCAGAAGACCAGTTCAATGGGATATTTCTAATGACCGCTTTGTAATCTAAGGCACAGATAAAACTCTGCAAAGTGAAATGGCAGCTCAAGGTTGCTCTGTTCATGTAAGCACTGCGAAAAAAATGGAAGTCTGAAAATCCCCAAGC
Source organism: Dolichotis patagonum (assembly GCA_004027295.1). Taxonomy (NCBI): domain Eukaryota; kingdom Metazoa; phylum Chordata; class Mammalia; order Rodentia; family Caviidae; genus Dolichotis; species Dolichotis patagonum. Next base: position 15,808 of record PVJX010013610.1, on the reverse strand, counting down.
TCCTCTGTTATCATCCCTGTTTTTCCTCCCATAGTATATATATGAACACATGTGCTTTTACCAATTTATGTACTTTCTGGTGAAGAAGAGGAAAAATAATTTGGCTTACTATATTTATTTCTCCTTTAATTGTGTTTTCTCCATCTCTTCACTCTTTTACTTAAGATAGTTAGTACTTATCTGCTAACTATCTGATGTTGGACCAGATGGTTAGGACACAAAGAGAGATGATAGGTAAGACAAAGTTATAATTTCACGCAGTGCTAACAGAAAGTGCAGAATGAGCTTTTAGTTTAGAACTTGTTGGAAATGCAAATCCTCAGGGCCCAGACTTCATCCAGCAACTTGTGTTTTAACATTTTCAAGTGAGTCTGATTTTTGCTCAGGTTTAAGAACCACTGCTCTAAAGAAAGAGAAACAATTAGCATTTCCAAATATTTTCATAAGGTGAATAAGATTTGTATATTAGTTTCTATTGGAGCAAAGAAGGAAGCTTTTGTGCGTGTCTACATGGAGTGCAGGTTGTGCATGCTTGACTGACACGTGGCAGGCTAGAGGCAGCAGCGCTCGGGAGACTGAAGCCGCTGACTCACACACACTGCCACCCTGCAGGTACTCAGCAGTGTGTGTGTGTGTGTGTGTGTGTGTGTGTGTGTGTGTGTGTGTAAAACCCAACCACACAAAGACAACTTGAAGGATAATCCCACTGGACAAACTCCACGGGGCTAAGCACTAAGAAGCCCCGTGGCCCCAGCACTGCTTCCTCTCAGGTCCAGCGGGCATGCCCTCTTGGGAGAAGATCAAATTCCCTGAGAGAGGAAGCCACCTACAGCAGGAGCTGCCGAATTGCCTGAAGCCATCCAGTCAGCAACCACAACCCAGAACCCAGCTGTCTGAACTTTTGTACTACTGGGAGATGGGGCCCTGCCAGTGAGATATGCATGGAGGGGCTTCCTTAGCACAGGGCACTAAGTGTAAGCCACAGAATCTGTCAGAGAGCAGGTACTGAGTGAGGACCAGTGAGCCCTAGGGATGAGGGGAACAAAAGGCATGGTCCTGATTAGGGATGTAAAACCAGGAATTGAGAGATTGGTAGCACAGTGAAAATTGCAGGGCTTGCAGTGACTGTGAGCAGTGGGAACCAGGGGTGGAGAAAAACACTGGAGAAGTGCTAGATAGGACACTTCCCATCAGAAGCTATCTTGCTGTGCACTCGTGCCAACATCCTCCCACCACCCTCTGAACTGGACTGATGTCCACACAGAAGGGCTCTTCCACCGAGCCCACAGGGCCACTGAATTCATGGGCTGGAAGGAGACTGTGAAACTGAATAGCTGGGACATGGGACCACTGCAGGTAAAGACAACAAGCCAAATCAGTGCCTGGAAAGCTACTTCCTGCATGCCCCAGAAACCACTGAAATCTCAGGTTGGATTGAAAGCACAAGTACTGCTTTGACCCAAGAGTAAAAAAGGGCAAAGAGGAGCCATCAGGATGGTGCATAAAGGTGGCGCTACCTCCTGGCTGCAGGCAGCCATTGTAGTCGCCTGCTGGAAAACACTGGACAGAGCTATTACACAAAGGTAAATGGAAAGCACAGGATGTGGACAGAGACTACACAGAGCAAACAGCAGAGCCTGTGGCACAAACTCAAGCAGAACTTGAGGTTGCTACCTGTCAACAGAATCCTGGGGATCCACCAACATTCTGAGAACATCAGAGACCCCTGAGCAGGAAACTTTCCAGTGTGTGTGTGTGTGTGTGTGTGTGTGTGTTCAGTCTTTTTCTGGTTCTGTTTTTTTGAGCAACAGGCTTTCGTATATATCTGTGTATGGTTATACCTATGTGAATAAAATTTCTACTGTTGCTTGTAAACCATTCCATGTAGTTACATCATCCACACTCACTTTAAAGTTTGTTTCTGGGTTTTACCTAAACTTCCTTGACTGTTCATTCAACAACTGGATACAATCTCCATTGCTATCTTCTCATATCTTATCTACAATGCCATTCTTGCTTTAACTTATTTTTACCCTTATATCTTCCAATTTCCTTATATTTTTTCTTTTCTTATCTCCATTTCCCTCTCCTATTTCTTTTTTCTATACATAAACTGTTAAGATTACTCTCAATGCTACAGTGTCTTAAAACCTCACAATAGGTTTTCCCTTACCAACATTTATTTCATAGGATTTCTAAAATTAATGTTTCTGTTAGGTAATAAATTAGACCTAATCTCCCTTTATCATCTTTCATTATTCACATAAAATTCCTCCCCCATTCCATTTTGTCTTTCATTGATGCCATTGTAATTAGATTCCAAATTTTGCAGTCAACCTTCTTTGCAGTGGTAAACTTTTAGAGATAGACATTATTTGCTACTATCTCTTTTACAAAGATCTGTATTACCTCGATCTGATATATAAACTATGTATTTTAAAGAATATTTATGTGATTAGATACCTCAAATTACTTTGATTCAGTTTTCATATCATTAATCAATTCCAAAAGTGCTCATTAGGCATCTATTATATACAAGGTATGTCTGGGCTGTGGGACTGTACAGAAAAAAACCAGGCTCTTCTACTTGGAGAGATTTCAGCAAATGGTCTAATACAGATAGAATACAGAATGGTACCCATTTGGAGAAGACTAAGCATGGAGAGTTGTGGATGAATAACTAAAGGACAGATTATGACTTAGACTTGGGTCTGGATGAGAAAAGCTCCAAGGATTCCTCGAAAAAATAGTAAAGCTGAAAGCCATGAAGGATGAAGTGAAGCTCTACTGAGGGAGAGGATTGTGCCGTGTAGATGGAACTGTGTGGACAAAAACCCAGAAGTCAAAGCCCATGTGGGAAAAGGCACAGTGGAAAAGTGCAAGAGAGTTCTTTTTTTGTCTTATGTTTTTTCATAATGAGTCAAGAGCCTATGCCAAGAAAATTGGTAAATTGGTGAGGGAATTTCCATAGGAGAGCAGCAGATTACTTGAGTAAAGTTCTTTTAGTTGCAAATGAAAAATTAAAATGATGAAAAATCAGATGGATCAATACTGGAAGGAAAGAAGTCCATTAAGTGAGTGTGGTCCTAATCCAACAGTATGTGATAGTGCCCTGTACTTGAGGCACTGGTGGAAAAAGAAAAACTAAATGGATGAACTAAAGAAATACCTTTAGGAGGCAGAATTGACAAGTTGTTTGTATATTATAGGAAGAATTTAAGGAAGGCAGCAGAGTTAATACCCAGGTTCCAGACTTGGATAGCTTTCACAAGTCAGGGAATCCAGAGTATGCAATTGTTTTAATATATGTAAGATGATGAGTTTTATTTTTGAAAGGTTGAATCCATGAAGCAGGTAAAACATCTTAGAGTGGATTTGGGGTCTGGTGGTCATAAAGAAATTTATAGCTATGTTAAAGAATCTGATCATAAGGAATGCATATCTACAGTATATCAAATAGTTTTTGAAGCTTAAATTATTGTCATAGGTTAATTCTTTTTGCATTTAGTGTAATCCATAGGTTCAAAAATTCCTTAAAACCCTTAAAATATTAAATTTATACTTTGATATAATACTTAGTAACTACTTAAGCTTAGTTTCAGTTGGCATGATTCCAGCTGCTAAGGTTGCATAATTGAAAACAGATACTCCCACATATCGTTAATACATCAGCTGTCTAACAGGCAACACTGAGCAGAACAGGCCTGGGTCAACTTTCTAACAAGAGCAGATGGCAGTGCAGAAATATTCCTCATCTTTCAGAATTCCTGAGTTCAAATATTCATTTTCATGTGATGCTAGATTACTGGAATAAATTCTACAATCTCCTAAACCCTGGAAGAATACTTTTCAGGCATTTCACTAATTGAAACACATGATTTATCAGGAAAGGACAATGAATATGCTCATAATATTTCAGAAACTAATTTTTTTTTGGCTTAGCCTCACAAGGCCTTGATCGCAGTGGGACCCACCCCCTCGTTACATTATCCTTGTAGAACTAGTGAAGACAAAGCTCTTCATCAGTCAGTTGGACATGTCACTGACTCATCAACATCTAGGTCATATTGTAATTTTAGTCCACTTTTGAATGTGTTAGGCTATTCCTGACTCGTGATAAGCTCCTCTTTTGAATATTGGAGTTGATTTCTTATTTTTTACCATTTTGAATACAGGAGTTCTGTCCTAGGTATGAGAAGAACTTCTACCAGCAGGTGGTGGTGAATCAGTGTACTCAGCCATGAACCCAGAGAGGTCTGCTATTGTTAGTGTTGACCCAGCTTTCTGTAGCCATAGAATAACCCTGGTATCAAACAGTGAAACATGAACAGCCTCAAATAATTTTAGTCATAAGTACAATCAGTCTGATGAAAATGATTTGACTCAAATCCCTGAACAAAGGCCATGCCATTGACAAATTCAAGCAAAGCATATTCTTTGTAAGTCTCAAATAAAAATGTATTCACTTCACAGTTAAAAATAAAATAAATAACCTTCGAGGGACTTTTATCTGCATCATTCCGCATTTCGATTACAGCAACCATAGGTGAAAAGCATAGCACCTAGCGAATGCCATTGAATTTGACATCTTTCTGGGTTTCATCAGAAACTCAGAAAATTCTTTTTCACTGCTATGTCAACTTGATATTTAAAAATGTAGTCGAGGAACAAAGTAACATAATCAGAGAGGCATTATCAGTTCTATTAACAAAGCGCCTCAGTAGCATGAGCTGAAGGGAAACAGCTGTGGATTCCGAAACTCTTGAGAAATCAACCCTTTTTTTGCTGTGTACAAGAACTCTGTCATCATGCCTGTTGTGTCTGTCATTTGCATCTGGTTTGAGGGCTTTTAGGAGTAATCACGTATCATTTACATGGAGTCAAGAGCCACTGCATTGTCTAATCATTTATAAACGCCACAATTCTTTGAATTTAATGAAAGAAAATGCTTAGGTACATAGTTCACAGATAACACACTACATTGAAGTTTATTAATTGGAAGGCATGTATAACTTTTATTTTTTATGATGTTTATCGGTACATTTTAGGTATATACAATGATTGCATTCATTGTATGTGTATAACCTTTTAAATATTTCTTAGTTTCTATGTCTTTTGATGGGCGATGCTTAATTAATTTTACTTATTATCATATCTAACCATGATTTAGCATGTCACTCAAATGTATGTTTCTGCTTGGAATTAAAACTATCAATCACTTTTTTACTTTTTTCCGTGATTATCATAGTTTTCTCAGGAAAAAGGAGATTTTTTTCACACATTCTCATTTAGCAAAGCAATTATCTTCCTGGCCCAAGAGTTGAAATGCTCTTTGGTAAGTATAGGACTTTTAAAAATTCAACCATGGATAATTAAAGTCTCTCTTTTGAAAAGTTCTTGTTTGTTTGTCTACTACCACTGGCAAATGTCTGTGTTATTAGGGAGGTGTGACTGTTTCCCAGAAGATTGTGACCTCTACCTGCATTTGTTTTCTACATGCCCAAAGATCAACTGAATAAGGAGTGATAAAATCATCACTGAAGTCACCAAGTTCATATCGCAGAATTCACGCAAGCACAGTGCTAAAGATTTATCTCAACATCTTCTTGGATTATGAATATTTTATTTAAATTATCCAATGATTGCATTATATAGAAATGAGTATCATCAGATTTCAATATATGATTATAAGCATTTGACTCAAGTTTGTAGACTCCTACAGAAAACTGAAGAAGCGCACTGATGGAAGCTATGGACTGGCTCAGTAGAAATTCCTTTTGACCCTGGAGAGTACGCGGAAGCTCACACATTTCCTGAAGGGCCTGACACACACAGTTCCTGAGGCTCACTAACTAGGTGTTCTCATGAAGGACCGAGTCAGGACTATTGTTCTGTGAAAAGAGAAGCATTGCTACTTTGAAAGGATCGATAGGGGCAGAAATGACTGATTCTGAACCCAACGTCTGTAGGGCAGTTTCCCAATTTAGCAGATAATGTGCTGCCTTCATAATTCTGGTGAAGGCGCATAGGCTTTCCTGACAAAGAAGAAAAACTCAGTCATTCTCCATAACTTAGGAAGCTGTAACTTAGGGCAGATTTATCAAGAAAAAAGAATTCTGTGTGTTCATGTATGCTGAGTGATACAGTATTACTGATCAACTTGTGTTTTTCAAAATTATCACACTTGTGTTTCTTCATTTGCAGAAAGCAATTGGAGATTTTGAATAGACTATTTGTGATTATACACAGCAGTGGCTCACAGTTTAAGCACAAGGCTGGTGCCCTGCATCTGTGCTCTGCTGGTCTTTCTTCATTCATTACAGCTTTGCTTATGCTCTCCAGGGATAAAGCTGCATTTATGCTCACAGTGATCCACCATCTCCATTTGCCCAGAACTGTTTTAAAACTGCAAGTCCCACATTCTGGGAAATGATTTAGTACCAGACAAGTAGGGAGGCTTGGTCTCCCTTTAGGGTACCCTTTCTTCTCTATTGTGCTTTCTCTCTTCCATGCACTGACAGCCTTTATGTACTGGGAATCTACCACATCTGAGTTTTTCTCTGGTTACCAGGCATTTCAGAGAGCAGACAGCTGTCAATATGGTCTCCTAATGAGCTCTTTTCCCCTGGACAGTGATTTGTTCTTTTCTTCTTTTCACAGAGGACCAAACATCCCGGCCCACTTTATCTCCGGGTTCTTCCTTGAGGCACAAATGACATAAAATGTCCCCCAAAGCAGAAATAACTGAAGACAAGCCTGGAGCTTCTTTTTGGTATCATGGCAACTGTGTTGGTTGCTTTCAAGCTCCTTATTAGTATGAAAGTTATTTTGCATAAAGTTACTGGTTAACTAGATCAAGAAGGTCCAGGTTCCTGCATGCATTGCTTTCTTACACAATAGTTTCCCCCTCAGAAACCCTTATGCTTTTAACGAGATTGACAGATATCACACAAATGATAGAAAATATTTGTTAATTCCTTCAAATATTTGTGTGTCCCTGCATCCTGAACTGAAATGATTTGACCACTGCATTACAGAGGACAAAATGAACCCAAATATTTTTTTCTTGAGTTTAAGGTACTAGTTTATTCTCCATCTCATTTAGTCAAGTAGATGTATCACAATAACAACTGAAAATTGTAAGGGGCCTTTGGTGGTTTCTCACCCACTCTCATCTTCCCAAAGAAAATATTATTGGATGTCATAATTTGTAATTTATTCTTAACTTAGTTACACAGCTTTATTTCTCATTATCTCTAGTCCTTTAACATTTTAACTAGGCAATCTCATTCACTAAAGACAAAACACAGGCCAGGCATGATGGTACAGACCTGGAATTCCCACACTTAGGAGGCTGAAGGAGGAGGATCACAATGAGTTCGAGTCCAACCTGGACTGATTCACCTAATGAGATCCTGTCTCAAACAAACATACACAGACAAACAAAAACTGCCACCCATCTTTCCTTATCTCTGCTTATGTTGCCATCTTTGCTCTCTTTTTTACTCTTTGCTGATACTCACACCTTAACTCAGGCGGTTGCTGTTCTACTAGTCCAAAGATTATGGTTGTTAGAGTATTCTGGTGCAATAGAGAAGCAAAAGTACAAAATGAACAGGTGTATTGAGTTGAGGACATGGAAAGGAGAACACAATCCATGGTGGCTGGGCTGTCTCCTTCAACCAGATCCAGAGAGACAGAGGGTATATGACCTCTGATTGAAGTGGCACATGGGGTGGATATTGACGTGTGAGGAACTGATTGGAATTCTCTCTGCGTGCAAACAGGAAGGGGAGTTGCAATTAGGGCTGAGGAAGAAGGAGGAAGTGGTAAGTGTTCCCACTTTGGCCTTCCACCATGTTAGACCACCGCCATAACTGTACAGTAATTTATACTAGGGCAAGAACCTTTCATTCCCATCTTTGTATTGTTAGAAAAAGGGCAAGGTCTCCCTCTTACTACTTCCTGCTGAAAGGGGGCACCATATTGGGACTAAGGAAGGTTGACGGATGATGGCTGATGCCCATGTAGAAGCTGGTACCAGGTGTTTTAGCCAGGACAACTTTATCATTGGTGAATGCTCACATCCTAGATTGGAGAAAAAAGAGACAAGGTGTTATGAGGAGGCAGGCCACTATCATAATTAAAGGTCCCAGGAGAGGTATAAGGATCCAAATGTGTCATTCTGTTAAGGCCATAGTGAAGTAGAATCTAAAAAATAAGTGTGGGATTGGGAGAGGTAAAGTTGTGAGAGGTAATTATTCCCCCATCTGAAAGGGTAAAAGTAAAAAGTGTAGGTATGACTTGTCCTTGCTCCAGGAGTTAAGCTGGAAAGAATAAGAAGCATAAAAAATATAAGGCCTGAAAGTTGAATCATGTTTGGGAATTATAAAGTAGGGGTGGGAAGGGCTGTGGCTGTGTCACTACAAGTGATATGAGATCATAAACCTACAGGAGTCTTATGTTTAACTTAACAGCTGAGGGCAGAGAGAACTAAGATAGTTATAGTGAAAAAATTAACTAATAGCATGTAAGGGATCAGGAACCAAATAGGATAACAAAACATGACCCAGCCTGCAAATTGTGGCTATGGGGCCTTGGTGAGATGGAGTCAGGAGTTAGGAGATGAGATGACCACTCAGGATGTTTAGAGTGAGGGCATCTAGAGTTAGGAGGGCACCGCTTAGCTTGAGTGATGTGAAATCAGGATGGCAGTCCAGCGACCTTGACCATTGTTGAAGTTCCAAGGAAGACCAGGTAAGGGCCACTCTATTTTAGTTATAGTCCTGTTGAGAGATCTGAGAAATAAAGGCTAGACCGTTATCTGACTGGATACTCTGAGGTAAACCAAACCTTGGAATGATTTTTTGTAATGGAACTTTAGTAAATATATCAGCAGTCTCTCTGGTTGTGGGAAAGGCTTTTATCTACCTTGGAAAAAGTACAGACAAAGATATTTGAGAGTTTTGTGGCAGGGCATGGGTGTAAAACCTACCTGCCAGTCCTGACCAGGGGTGTGTCCACGAAATTGATGAATAGAAAGGAAGGGGGTGGTACGTGTCTCTGAGGAGAGGTTCTAATATAGAGATGACAGATGTAAGTTGTTGAGACCTGAGAGTGTCTGGGTCAGTCTAAGACTATGAAGTGAGTAGTGGAGGGAGGGATATGAGAGAACATAGTACAAGGGTTTGGTACAATTGGATGAATTGGGATAATAGCATCATTAATTACCCTAAGGTCTTGTACCAGAAGATAAGATCCATTAGGCTTGAGTACCAGGAGAATGGGAGTATCGTAGGGTGAATGGGTAAGTTTAAGAAAACCATTGTCTAAAACATGATTATAAGTTTAAGTCCCTATAAATATTTCGGAGCCATGGGATATTGGGGAACACAAGGAAAAATTAAAAGATCCCTGAGACAAATTTAAATAGGCATGGCATGGGTAGCACAGGTGGGGTTGGAGGTATCTCAAACTATGGGATCAACCAGAGAAGAAAGGAGAGGAAGATATGGCTTTGCAGTGCATTGTGAGGGTGTTTGGAGGACTAGAGCTGTGGGGAGGGAGAAGGTAAAGAAGAAGTTAAGCTTTTGAAAAAGATCTTTACCTAAAAGGGGTGTAGGACATGTCGGAGTTACTACAAAACTATGGGTAAAGAGAGTCTGGAACCTGCATGGAATAGGCCCTGTCTGCAGGGACTGTGTAGGTTGGCCATCAACACCCACTGCAGAGACTGAGGACTTAATATAATGGCCTGAAAACCCAGGAAGAATACTATATATGGCCTCCATGTCTACAAGTACAGAGAATGTCTTACCTGAGACCTCCAGTGGGACTTGGGGCTCTGAGAAGGATACCTTAGTGGGGGGCTGTGATCCCCGAGCCCCATCAATCTTCAGCAGCAAGTCCAAACAGATCAGCCAGTGATGAATCCCAGTGGTGACGAGATCTCCTGTGAGGGCAAGGAGTTAGAGGATGGCTTACCTGCTCTCTGGCGGCTCAGACAGTCACTCTTCCAAAGGCCCTTGAGATTGTACTCTCTTGCCCAGTATCCTTTTTGTCGCACTTGAAGCAGGGTCAGGAAGGCACTCAGGCAGCTCTACCTTGTCTCAGTTTACCTGTCTCAGAGCTCCAAGTGTCACTGCTAAAAGATCAGATTGTTATTTTTCCTTTTGAGTTTTATCTCTGTTGTTGAAAAGATGAAAAGCCATATGAATAAGGTCTCCCTGTGGGGAGGCCAAGTTTAGCCTTTGTCTTGGGATCTAGCCCACAGCAGGAGGTATCTGTCTTCTCCACTGTCACAAGACATTTGGTTCTCTGTGCTGGCTACTTTGAGGCCCTAGCCCTGGCTGACTGCCTATAATATTTTTAACTGACTTAGTTGCCTGTATCATTCTTTCTTTGAAGAAGTAACCCAAACTTCCATGAGTGATAATGAGCAATGACCAATCTGGCTTCTTCAGGCTGAAGGGGGTTGAAGTCATTGAAGGAGTCAGGGATACTCTGTAGAACTTTTAACTAGTGGCCCTCAGTGGAGAGCAGGCATTTTCATCTTGGGTAGGTGTACAGCTTTAAGTCTAGAGGAGACAAAGGCAAAGAATCAATTAAGTATGCAGGAGTCAAATAATAGAATCAATGGAATATTTATGAATATAATTTTAGCAATGGCTTCCCATAAGGAGGGTAAGAATAAGGTCCATGGAATTTTAGAAACTGACATATCATTCATTTGTCATAAATGCAGTTAGATTGTACAGTTGGAAAAGTACCTCCTGTGCTATTAGAATGTCTACTGTCATCTGATTTTAGAGGATGGCCTGTTTTATTAATTTTACCTTTTTATTTAGGAGAGAGATCAGCTGTGGTGTCATTTAAGGCCAGTTGATTAGGGCCCCAATACATGTCATATAACCTTCTTTTGGAAAAGATCTGGTGGATCCTAGTAAAAGATATCTAAAAGGTATTTATAATTATCTCTTAATTTTAGTTGTTGAACATCCAGAAGATTGATAACAGTACAGTGTAGTAGAGGCAGTAAGCTAAACATAGAACATTATATGGAACCACTATTTTCTATTAACCAGGGGTGTTTTAACATTTGAGCACTGAAGAAATTTGTGACATTGTTTGGACTGCTCAATATTTAAGCATGTCTAAGTATAACGTGTACATTATGTAAAGTTTTGTTTAAAAATTATTATTTGACTGGCAACCTCATGTTAGTTTGACTTAGATCTCTTGGCTGGGGCACAAGAAAAAGGCAGATGTTTGGATCTGAAATAAATATTGGTCATTATGAACAATCCCAATCTTATATTTGAAGGTATAAATATACCACAAGATCAGCAACAATGAATTGTCTTAGCCATATGAACTTTAGTTAGGGTGTCTCCCATAAAGCTATGGAGATTATTGGGACCTCCGATTAATGAATAACAGCTGGTTAAAGTTACCAGTTGGCCACTTTCTTATTCATCAATTGAAGTCTTGTCCAATGTCTACTCACCTAAAGGGATTTTGTTTAACCAGTTTTAACATCATTTTGAAGAGTCATCAACCTAGGTGGAAACATGGTTTATAAATTTATAACCCAAATAAACCTTGATTAAATGATCTGAAAATGCAAAAGAAAAAGGAAAAAAGATTGTTGAGCTCAAATAAAAAGGAACGGCTGTTAAGAGAGCAGACAAATGGACAAACATGTACAGACGATCTGTACAGTATAAACAGACTGAACAAACAGACAACAGATATATAGACTGAAAATCATCTTACAAAATCAGAGTGCACTGAAATATATTTGGCCAATTTGAACTATAATAAATAGACTAGTGTGAACCTTTTTGTAGATTAATTAATAGAGATCTCTTGAGATAAGAATAGCAGAAAGGGAACCTAATTTATGGTTACTCTGAGATAGGTCATCGAGTGGAAAAAAGAGCATGCAAATGAGCTAGTCCCTCGGGACCAGCCTGTTCCTGAAGTGGGAATAGGGACTGAGGCTGAGAAGGCTGTGGAGTGGGAGGTGTAAATGGCCACCGAGCAGCCAACTGCCCAGCAGTTGTCTGTGGGCAATTATCAGGTGATCGATTATGAAATGACCACTTGTCACCATGTGATAAGGAAACACAAGATGTCAACTGATTACCATGTCACCCCCAACAAGATAGCTGCTGCTGGTCACATAATGAAGGACTGCAAGATGGCGGCACACTGTCACATGGCAAAGGGCCGCAAGATGGTGGCTGTCTTCCACACAAGCTGCATCAAAATGGCTTCTGAGAATCATGTGGCCTGCTAGGTGGCTTAAACACACAAGACCAAGTATAGTGAGCCAACGTGGAAAGTGACGAAGCAGGGGTAGGCGACAAAGAAGAGCCATCCAACAGAATAGATGGCTCAGGTGGAGGGGATTGAGAAATCAGAGACTGAGGAGAGAAACTAAGGGGAGGATTATAGGCCACTGGGTTGAGGAATGGGGAGAGGACAGCGCAGGGTACACAGAAACCTCTGACTGAGAAAGCTGTGGGATTTGGTCTGGGAGATACAGAGGAGGAGCCATAAAGACAGGAAGCACATCATCTAAGCGGTCTAGTGGGCAGGGAGGGAGAGTTCCTGGTGGAGCAGTGTGAGCCAAAAGTATTTGGACCATTATACAAGACAGAATGAGAGAAGGACACGTCTCTCACCCTCAAAGTGAAAAAGGCCTACAAACAAAGGGTTTCTGTCAACTTGTCACCATGGTGACAAAAGCATAAATAAAATATCTTCTTTTTGGTTTTTATAGCCTTTTTGAGGCGAAGAGCACCAAGGTTATGAACCAGGTATCCTAGAAGTGTTTTTTGGGGGACAGGAAATGGTCCCCATGACCAAATTATAAGTGAGCTGAGAGCAATTTCGCCTTGGGATGTGAGAGCTTTAGCTCTCCCCCAAGGAATGTGGAAGTTGTCCTGGATCACACCTATCAAAAGAAGTCATCGCCTGTTTTGAAAGTGTGACACAGAAGGTCCCAACACCTGTTCTCCTCAGCAATCACCAAAGAGTGGGGAAGGGTCCCAGGGAACAAAAATAATAGTTTTGCCTCAGGCTGTATGGCCTAAGGAGTGTGAAAACTACTATCTCTGTCCAGGGACAACAGATAGGTTTTTTGATGCAAGCTTGCAAATTTTAGCAAAAGAAACATAAAACCCCAGTCAGCAGCTCACCTGTAATGAGTGAGGAAGGTCGCTGTTGCATGCAGATTAGTGGCAGCAAGTAAACAGTCCCGGAAGAAGGAAAGTTGGTCATAGGCAGGGGAGCTCGAACTGGGAGGGTCTCCCAGGAGCTAGCGCTCTGCCATCCAAGTCTCATGGCACCATAATGTTAGAGTATTCTGGTGCAATAGAGACGCAAAAGTATGAAACAAACAGGTTTATTGAGTTAAGAACATGGAAGGGATAACACAGCCCATGGTGGCTGGTCTGTCTCCTTTGACCAGATAAAGAGAGACAGAGGGTTATATGACCTCTGACTGAAGTGGCACATGAAGTGGATACTGATGTGTGAGGAACTGATTGGAATTCTCTCTGTGTGCAAACAGGAAGGGGAATTGCAATTAGGGCTGAAGAAGAAGGAGGAAGTGGTAAGCGTTCCCACTTTGGCCTTCCACCATGCTAGAATACCGCCATAACTGTACAGTAATTTATACTAGGGTAAGAGCCTTTCAATGATTACACCAATGATTATGACATATACTCTTTCTTCAATGTCATTATTGAGATAAATGAGTAAAGATGAAAGCCTGGTCCTGCATTTCATACTTTGCAATAATTGTCACTTTGGAATCTTTACCACAATTTAATTTGTGAGTGGGTATTATTTACTATCATTTACTATTTTTATTTAATGAGTTGAGACACAATATATTAAATAACTTCCTGAAAACACAATGAAGTAAGGGACAGGTAATGATGTAAATTTGGGACTTTTTGGTTTTAAACTCATATTCGCTTGCTTTAAAACTATCCTATATTCCCCTTCCCCATTGTTCCTTGATAATTTCAATCTACATCCACATTTATTCCACTATGGAACTTATTTTTATATCACTTATACAAATAATAATGGTGTGTTATTTTAGTCATTTTACTAAGTGGCATGTACATGTATTTTTACTCTTTGAGATAGATTTTTATTTTCCTTCTTCCATGTCAAAGATAAGGACATAGTAAGAGATTAATAAGTTATTGGGGAATTGGTTTTATTACTGATTCTTTTAGCTCCATTATAAAAAATTTATTTCCAACAGTTACCTTTTGAATTCAAAAGATACAGGATGTGAATTCAAATAAATGAAAAGAGACCAACCTACTATAAGGAACGTATACAAGTTTGTGGACTTGTTGAAATTTGTGTAATTGCTATAGTACAACCATGAAATAGAATTTTACTGATTTTTATATTTAATATAAATTCAGAGAATGTACCAGTAAAATGTTAAAGACATGATCCTTTGAAGAATTTTGATTTCAGTTATCTGCCTGTTGTTAATACTTCAAGATTACCTATCTGTTATTTTCAAGTTCTTTAGGAAAATAATAATTACAACTTTCCATTACATTTTTTTATTTTAATGAGAAAAAATAATGAAACAGAATTACAAAACAGGTTAGTAAGACTGCTATAATAATTGATTGATTACATGTTGTTGTCTTCGTAGTAGTTATTCAGAGACAGGACAAGCATCATATCTTGCTCCATTGCATTCGTAACTCTAAGTTTGGAACATGCTTCCTTGCCAGTACCTCGGTCTCCCTTTTTTTCCCTATTATCATACAGCTAATTGTCTATTTCCCTGCTCCAAATACCATACCCTAGTATTGCCACTCTCAGATAACCTGTATGATCGTCCTGAGCATATGACTCCGTTAAAGTTCATCTTCCTATCTCTTCCACTCTTCAGATCGACTCAGTTAAACTCTTATTAAATGCCTCTCTATGTAAGTGAAGTGCTCATTCACTTCTAGGACTGTGGACTGGCCTCTCTAGAAAGGAGACAGGTAAGGAAGAATAACACAGTGTGATCAAGGAAGTAGTAATGTTTTGCTTACCAGGTACTATGGAAACAGAACAAAGGGACTACGTGCTTTTCAAGGGCACTGTGAACCATTTTGATGCTTCAAAATGTATTGGCTCCCAAATGTACAAAATCAACCACTAAGTTAAATAAGTAACAGCATTCCATTGTCACTCAGTGATAATTTTATGATGTTTTGTATAATACTGCCCAGGATTTAAATTCTGATTTTATTATTTGCACAACATATTGGTTGTCTAGAAATATTAAGAATTTTGGAGATGTCATTTACGAGCTTGGAACTATTTGCTCCTGTAAAAGACTGAAAAGTTTTCTAGATGATTTATGTGAAGGAGATGTTCATTTTTGGAACCTGAATATAATTACATAGTGTAGTATGCTCAGAGTTTTGCACATTGAAACCACTTCATGCAATAGGATTCTGAGCTTGAATTTTGAAGACAGAGAAAGGGAAAGATATTTTCCTTTACAATTAATCCATTTCAGAAAAAAATATTTACAGTAAACATTTCTCTTCTTTTTCTCTTTTTTTAAAATAATTTTATTTAAAGAGGAAAAAACAAAACAAAATAAAACAGAATAAAGGGTAGTGACAATACAGTATTCCAAGGAAAAAAGGAAAAGTACAACAACAATAAAACCTAAGAAATTATTACTTGACTAATTACATACTGACTTCTTGGAAATAGTTGTTCAAGTTACAAAGTTAAAACATGTAAAGTAGACATTCAA